>PVIH01000811.1:148342-293744 GCA_004025045.1 Sigmodon hispidus | reverse complement strand
TTTTCCTCTGTTGATAGCTTTCGACATATACATTACATCCAGGTGTCTGGCCTCTGACAATAGCACTGTGCATGATTTGGGTTCTACAGGAGTAGACCAGGCAGGTTTCCTTGAAGTTGCTGATACCCATGTTAGGATGAAGGTGGAGGCTGGGTGGGAGGTGCATAAGTCAGCTGACACAAGGCAATGTGTTGCCCTGGCACAGTGACATTAGTATTGGCTCTGTCTGCACCTCATGTGTCTTGAGGGTAAGTATGGTCAAACACATTTTTGTGGTTAGTGGAAAAGTCTGGTTCTTAGACTGTAGCTACCCCCTTTAAACAGTTTTATTGAGGAATAATGTGCATACCATTTAATTTACCTAGGAGGCTGTAGAGGTCAGTGACTTTTGGAAAATGCCTGAATTTATGCAGCTGTTGCCGTTAAGCAGTTTTGCAACACTTCCCGCCTGGCCCTCTGCAGTGCTCAGCCCCAGCTCCTGGCTCCACCCACCTCAGCTCTGCTGTTTTATTAGATCCTGTCTTTTCTGAAGTTTTCATATCATGGAATCATATGATGTTCAGCTTGATGGCTCGTTTCTCTCACAGAGCACAGCGTGATGATGTTGAGGTTCCTCAGTTTTGTGTGTCAACAGTTGACCTGGCTCATGGCTGAGTTATATTGTACAACTGGTCACATGGTTCATTCATCCCCAGTAGGCAGGCCTTTGGGATACAGTGAGTGAATAAACATTGTTTCTGTGGACATAAGTGCTTATCTTACTGGAGCTTACAGTTCTGTGTGGGTATGGGTGTGGGTGCTTGCTTCCCTAGGACTGAACAGTTAGTGTGTGTGTTTCTGGGTGTGCACAATTTTGTATCCTTGCAGCAGTGTGTAGGGCCCAGGCCTTTGCTGTGTAAGCATCTGTTGGTGCCTTCTTGATGAGCAGGCCTGGAGTACCTTATGTATTTCTAATCTCTTGATGATGAGTGGGCCTGGAGGGCCCTATGTATTTCTAATCTCTTCTCTTAAATAGTAGGAATCCTACAAGTTGGTTCCTTTACTATATTGGTAATAACATTTGGCAATGACTGTCTTGGGCAACTCCATGGCTACTGTTCTCCTGCTCACCTCTCTAGGAGGGGTACAAGGTGCTAGGGACTCCCATCCCCCAAATACACACACTGGAAGCCTCATTTACTTGGACAGACAGGCAGGTGTGATAATGCTCCTTTCAGTACAGTTAATTCAGATGAAGCAGAAGTAGGCATCCTGCCAGGAGAACTCGGTAGAAGATTCTCCTTTGTTTCTTACAGGTGCAGGGACCATGCCACTGTTGAGGGGAAAAGGGGTCTGCAGTTCAACCTATGCCTGCCAATCTTTAGGGGTGAGGTGAGGCTTTTCCAGGACCCTCATTGGCTACTGACCTGATATTCTTGCCCTTTCTCAACTACTTTTTCCCTGGTTCATGGATTTGTGTTTGTACATCTATGTACAAGTCTGAGAAGTACTTTGTGGCTGTAGCTCTGTGGACCTATCACCCAGGCTCTATGTAGGATTGTGATCGTGCTGTGGATAACTCATGGCATGCTTGGGCAGGGACATTGCTATCAGACTGGGCGTTTCTATGAGTTGGCAGTAGCATTCCTTGAGGTTACGAGGGAAACATCCATCTGTGATGGGATAGTCTGGTGTTCTTGGTAGCAGGCCTGTTAACATGTTCTTGCCTTAGGTCTGTTAACATGGTCAGCCACTGTAGGAGAGTAAGGGGTATTAATTGCAACTGGGAGACACCTGACTGCCTCAGTGGTTGGAGAACAAGAGGAAGGAATTTGATCTCATTTCTCCATTTAGGAGGATCTTTGACCTTGTCTAAGGCTGCTGGTGATGGGCTATCAGGCTTGCTGGCCCATTGCACTTGTTTTTTTTGAGGGCCCCTCAGTATTTCAAGGCCATTTTGCCAAGTCTAGTTGCTTGGATGTATGGCCCTGGGTCCATTTGAACTCGAGGCTTCTTTATACTAGGCCCTGTCTGAGATCCTGAGAGGGAGCCAGGGAGGCTCACTCTTCATCTCTGAGCAGCCTCCTTCATCTACCTTTTGGGTTATGGTGATTGCTGACTGCATGCTGAGTTAGGATGAGAAGTCACATTAGGGACATCTTTGGGCTGCTGGTTCTGATACCCGGATGACACATGGGTAGGTGCTGAGAGTCAGCCATAGCTTCCTTCTAAGGACTCCAAGAGCCTTCTCCTGGAAGCAAAGGTTGCTACTCTCATTGGTCAGTTAGCCGCTGGGGTGTTTGAGGTTGTGTCCTGGTTCTAGGCTACAGAGCTTTATTGGAGGCTTCAATGGACATTTACTTTGCCAAGTTTAGTGTCAAGTATTCCTAGATCTCGGAGGCAAGGGCTATTCATGCTGTGTGACCTAGGTTCATTTGGAGCCACTTTCCTAGGGCTTGTTCTGTTGAGATGGCATTTGTCCGAGGAGCAGGCAGATTTCTGGGGACATGTTTTGCTACTTTTCTCCTTCATCACAGTTGGGGTTTTTCAGATCTGTCATAACTTCCTGTTTTGTTGTAACGACCTGGGGCCCCTCACTGTTGCAGTCAGGTGGTGTACTCTGTGCACTGTCCAGGTGGGAGGAAAGGGCCAGCTTATGTGTGAGAGACAGGAGTGAGCCATGGAAACTGACCAGTAAGGTAAACAAAACGGCACCCTCTGTCAGACATGAGGCAGTCTGAGAACCTCAGTGGGTTGGATGGGGTCTCATTTCTTCCAGCCTATCTCACTTGGAGCACAAGCTTTGGGGTCCCTCAGACCAGCTTGCTTGTTACCTTCACAGAGCTCCAGTTTCATGTGGCTCTGCTGTGTCTTAGAGGAAAGACAGGGGGCCTGGGGAGGGAATGCTGGAAAATGAGAAGACGCTTCTGTCAGGAGAGCCTTGGTTCACTGAATGTGGTCCAAGGTACTTTGTTCATCAGGCCTCTCATCCTCATGGCTCTGGGGGGTGGGTTCTGCCTCTCCAACAAAAACACTGATGACCCGCCTTCCCCACAGCATGGGATCCTACTCCCCCACCTTTGGAGCATAATTCTGAATGAGAAGGTTTCCATGGAGCCAGTTTCGGTTGGCCTAGAGCACAGAGATGCTCCGATGTGGAGACCACATAACCCCTGGTGCAGGTGGCAGGAGTTGAGTCCTGAAGGCTTTGGTCTGGAGAATCAGAGCCAGCTAGAGAGGCAAGGAAGGAGTGACTGTTGGGATATTGTGACCCAAGAGCAGAGTCAGAAAACTGGAGCTATGTGGGCAGTGAAGCTGATGGTAGTAGGAAGAAGCACCATGGACTGAGGTGCTGTATGCCAATGGTTCTCAGGCCCCTACTTTTTTTTTTTTTTTTTTTTTTTTTTTTTTTAACTGTAAACAAGGTCTTGGCCTGGGTTTGTGCCTGGTGGGAGAGTGTGGTGAGTTGTGGGGTGCCGTGTCTGCTCCATTGCTATCATCGTCCCTTACAGTGGGGCTTCAGTCTGGTTGAGCCCCCGAGCTGACTGTCAATGGTTTCTGTATCTGCAGATAAGCAGCTGCTCCCATGGAAGAAGAGATGTTGCATTAAAAGTGAGGTTAGGGAATGTAGGAGCTTCAAGTGACTTGGGACTTCTGGGCTGTGGAGTATCTCTATGATCAAATGGCAGGACCCTAGCCAGTAGAGACATGGTGGTATATCTAAAATCTGTGGATAACAGACTCAAAGACACTAATAAATGGTCTTTCTATTTTATTTTTTGAATAAAATTTTACTTGGGGAGCAGTAGATATACCCTAGTATATGTTAATGGGAAACCAACACCAATGTTTTGATGATCTCAGTGACTGTATTCTCCTGTATTGGTATGTAAGATAGAAACATAGCACTGACCTCCCTGTTCACATTCTGGAGGGCCAGATGCTGTGAGCTTCATGGCCTACATAGGTGTGCAGTGGATAGATTTCATAGTTCTTCAGTGGTGTTTGTGCTGGGGTCTGTCTTAGCTGATGAGATAACGCCTACCTCTTCTACTTTAGCTCAGGCTTTTTTGTAATAGCTCTTTGTTTGTTATATGAAGCCCAGGTCAGGAAGGCTTCCAGGATTTTGCTTAAAACTTGTCTAGACATGCTCCAGTTGCTGTATGAAGCCCAGGTTGGGAAGAGCTTCCAGGCTTCCTCTTTCAGCTGACTGCTTTTTTGTTAATTAAAAAAAAAAAAAAAGATTTATTAGTTGGCACATACCTTTAATTCTAGCACTTGGGAGACAGAGGCATTTGGATCTCTGTGAGTTCAAGGCCAGTTTGATCTACATAGTGAGTTCCAGGCCAATCAGAGTTACATAGCAAGACCTTGTCCCCAAAAACAAAATAAAAAGCACACACAAGAGATTTTTTAATTTATCTGTACATATGTGTGTCTGATTGTCTATATATGCACTACATGGGTGCAGGTGCCCTTGGAAGCCAAAAGAGGGCATCAGATCCCCTGGAATTGGAGTTAAAAGCAGCTGTGAGCTGTCATGTGGGTTCTGGGAACCAAACCCAGGTCCTCTGCAAGAGCAGCATGTACTCTTAATTTCTGAGCCATTTCTCTGGCCCCTTATGCTATCCCCGGCCCCCACCCAGGGTATATTTATATAGTCCTGATTGTTCTGGGACTCATTCTGTAGACCAGACTGTCCTTGAATTCAGAGATCTGCTTGCCTCTGCTTCTCAGGTTCTGGGATTAAAGGTAGGCACCTAGCTCCTTTATATTAATCTTAGTATAGCATTCTTTAGCCTCTTTTTTTTTTTTTTCTTTTTCCTGCCACACAGTTGCACTAAGATTGCAAAGGATTTCAGAAGATCTGGGTTTGGATGAGGCCTGCCTGGCTTTTGGTCATGGTTCTCTGCTAGTTGAAGAGTTACTGCTCAGATGTGCTTTTTCACTTTGAGTGCTCTCCAGGTGTGATGGAGCCTTTGGAAGGCTGCTCATGTCTGTCTTGTGCTTTAGAGAATGTTTGTCTCTGTCCTCTGAAAACTGGGAAGCTGACACAATGTTATTGTTACTGTTGAAAGTGTTGAGATTCTCACTGTGCATTCATTTCTTACTAGAAGCAACCAGGTGTTCAAGCAGGATAGGAAGGAGAGTGCATAGGTACTGACAGGGAAGGGGCACTGTTTGTCTCTGGGCTGTCTTCCCATAGGTCCGAATGTCACTGGGTTGCCAGCAGTCATTTGAGAGTCAGTGCCTTCCTGAGGTTGACCTGGGAATGTTTGGGCACCAAGCAAACATGGACACACTGACATGAGGCTCTGGTGGAGATTGCTTGTGCTGGGCTAATCATAGCTAGTTCTTCATGATCCCTTCTCCAACCCTGGTGGCCTGGATAATACCTGCTCTGATATTTCTGCTTCTTGAACAGTATCCCCATCTGGGCTTTCTGGAGAGTGTTTGGAACTATTTGGTACTTTGTTCTCTGAATTAGAAGAGCCAGGATATGGTGGCAGTGGCATTGACTCCAGTGTGTTGGTGTTATACAGGGAACCTGGTTTTCTTTTCTTCACAGTTGGAGCAAGCTCTGCAGCTGGGAGAAGAGTGGTATATGTCACATTAATGAGGTATGCTAAGTTCCTGTACATTTCACGAGACTTTGTTTTCCCCTTCAGAGTGGAGGACTTAGATATTCAGAGGGACCTTTGGAGTGGAAGCTACCTTGTGATGGTGACTTTCCAAGCGCTTGCTGGCTGCTGCCTCCTGTGTAGCTCCCACTTCCCAGAGTCCACAGGGCCCATGGACATGGGGCTTCTGGTTGTAGTCACTTCTGCATCTGTGCCCATTGTGCCTAGCCTAGACGGGATTGAGTAGATTCAGTGTCCTTTCCAGACTTGCTCAGTTTTGCTTTCTCCAGGATGCTCTCTGAGCCCTGGGCCTTGTTGTTCACCTAGACTGGTCAAGTGCTCACTCAGCTTGTAACTTGCATTTTGTGGCCCTGGCCTCTGAGCTGCATTGCCAGACTCATTCCATGGCTGCTGGCAGTTTGTGAAGCAATGGGTTCTGCTTTTGTGCACATGGTGTGGGTGTGGCCTAAGCCAGCTGCTTCCTTAGGACCCTTAAGCCAGAGTTTTCCTTACCTCAGCCCTACTGACTGAGCTCATGGATAACTGAGGCCCCACCTCTTGAATATTTGGGGTGTGTGTGTGTGTGTGTCCATATCTGTAGAACATTTCTCATCTTCATTTGAAGGTCTTTACTAGTTTCTTTTATTATGACCTATAAATTATAAAGTTCAGATAATATAAAAATTCTGTCCTAAAACATACAGCTCAGTGTTTCATGTATTCACCAGCTTGTGCAACCACTACCACTCTCTAATTCTAGGGTACTTTGGCACCCTGAAAAGAAACCCAGTGCTTACTTGTTGTCACTCTTATCCCATCCCCCTGAAACCCTGGCAACTATGAATCTACTTTTTGTCTCTGGGTCACTGGTTCTGGATGTTTCCTATGAATGGGATTCAGCAGTCTGTGTCCTGTCGAATGCTTTGACTCAGCACAATATTTTCTGGGATGGCTCATGGTGTGGCATTGGTGATACTTCGTTCACTTTTATGACGCAGTACTATTTCTTTGTATAGATACACATTGCGTTTTGTGTCATATTGATGGACAGTTGGCTGTTAAAGATAGATCTGCTGTGAACATCCATATACAAGCTTTTATTTGAACATAGGTTTCTGTTTTCTTGGGTGTAAACCCAGCTGTGGAGGTGCTAGCCAAGTGAGCTTAGCTTTTGAGGAACTGCTGGGTGCTTTCCACGGCCAGACCGTTTCACGTTCTACCAGCCGTGAATGACAGTTCCAATGTTTTCACATCCCCAAACAGCACTTGTAATTGCTCATCTTTGATAATAACTGTCCTGGTAGGAATGAAGTGACATCTCTTGTGGTTTGATGTGCATTTCCCTGATGTTGAGTTTCTTCACAAGCTTATTGTGTATTTATATGTTTACTTTGAAGATTCAAGTCCACAGCACATTTTAACTTTTTTTAAAAAAATTGTTGAGTTAGTAGAATTCTTTATATATTTTGGGTACTAAACTCTTACCAACTGCATGATTGACAATCTGTTTCCCCATTTGTTGTATTGTATTCATTTCTTGAGTGTTATTTGAGGCATTAATGGTATTAATTTTGATGGACTATGCCTTGCTTTTTCTTTGGTTGCTTGTATCTAGTCTGAGGTTACAAAGACATCTGTTTCCTTTAAGACCTATAATCCTATAAGGTAGGGGGTCTTGCTTCTTTTGTATGCCACTATCTAGTCATTCCAGTAGTATTTATTGGTATGATTCTTATTCTCCACTGAACCATCTTACCACTCATGTTGAAATTTAATTGGCTGTGAACACCCATGTTGCTTTCTGGACTCATTTGGATTTCATTGTTTTCATGTATCACACTCTCTTGTTTACTGTAGCATTGTAGTAAGCCTTGGGATCAGAAGCCTGAGTCCCTCAATTTTTTGTTTTGGTTTTCTTCTAAGTCTTGTCTTGACTGTTTCATTCTATCTCTATATGAATTTTAGGCCTAGCTTGTCAGTTTCCACAAACAGCAGCTTGAACGTGAGTCTGTAGGTTCTTCAGGGGAGTGTCACCATTGTAGTGGTGTGCTCCCATTAGGTTGAGCTCATCTTAATTTCTTATTTTATTGATTTTTTAAAGTTAACATGCAAAATGAAATCTCTCTTTCTCTCCTTCCCCCACCTCTCTCTCACACACACCACTGACCCTTGCTATTCACTCTCCTACTATCTTTCTCATCTCCTCAATTAATTTCATTGATTTTTTTTTTTTTTTTACAATTATTCTACAGGTCCTGAACCTGGGTTACTTTATCCTGTTGTTGTTTGCGTGGGGTCTGTTGAGAGGTTTCCTTCTCTCTGAGTCAGCCCTGCTGTTTGTATCTTGCTAGGACTTCTTAGGGCCCCTGGCTGCTCGCCTCCCTGCCTGTGATCGGTACCCGCTCCTCCAGTCCTTTTGCTTCTGTGAGCCTGGACGTCCGTCCTCTCCTTCATTCCCGACTTTAGTAATGGCGTCGCCTTCTCCCAGTCTAATTCAGCTTTGCCAATTTTGCTGCCCTTTGGCTTCCTAGGTCCCCTCTTTCTTCTGGTTGGTGTTGGATGCATTTTGAGTTAAGTCACGCGGAAGCCTTTCCTGAGTGTTCCCATTTCACTCCTCTGCCTTCATCTCCTCATTTTTGTAGTTGGTAGACCCTAAGCTCATGACCTGGAAACAGCTGAGGTGACTGTTTTGTTTCCTATGCAGGCACACGGGGTCCCCCCTCCTCTGAGTGTCCTGGGTCATGACTCTATGTTTGAGCCTTGGGGGAACCCCCTCACCAGGGCACTCTTGTTGATATAATAAGCATGTACCAGGGAGGGTCAGCTTCCAACAGAAAGATGAATGCCATAGGTGTGTTCTGAGCCAGCTTTCCTGCAGCACTGTGTCAGCAGCTCCAAACATGAGAGAGAACACAACACCCCTGTACCTGGGGCCCATGTACCTGCATGTTGCCATGTTCTAGTGAGTTCTCCTCTGGCCTAACAAGGTTTCTGTTGTGATAGACATCGTTGGCAGCTCAGGAAAGAAAGTATGTATTTCATCTACAGTTCACAATCTATCATGAAGGATAAAACCAAGGCAAGAGGAGACCATGGGAGGATGCTGCCTACTGGTGTGCTCCTGTGGCTTATTCAGCTTTCTTTCCAGACAGCCCAGACCTACCTGCCCAGGTGTGGTCCACCCACAATAGGCTGAGTCCTCCCACATCAATCATTAATCAAGAAAGTGCTCCACAGGCTTGCACAAAGACCAATCTGATAAAGGCATTTTCTTTTCAGTTGAGGTTCCCTCTTCCATTTGCCCTTAACTTGTGTCCAGTTGACAGATTAACCCACACACTCTCACTGTTGACCACTACAACTGACACCAGGAAGAAGGCAGTGCTTCAGGATGACTCTTGAAGAAATGCCCTCCGAACACTTTTTACTCTGTTGCTCTTGGCAGTGAGCACCAGGGGCGAATGTTCTGTGTGTACTCCCTGTGAACTTGGAGAAGTCAATAGCCAGGCCACCCTGCCTTCCTTGGATTGTGACTCATCTGCTTGTCTTATTCCTGAAGATGACCTTGCTGGAGGTCTGGGTCCTTAGGGAACTTAGACACTTATTGGCCTGGGGCTGCTTACCGAAAGCCTTATTGGGACCAGAGGCAGCTGCTGGCCTCTTCTCCACTTGTATATGTTTGCTCTCTTGTGCACTGACCTGTGCTGTCTCTGTCTCTTGCAGGAACAGAAACTGCTTCTTGCAGTGAGGTGTGTCTTGTACATGATTAATTGCTTTCTTCGAGAGAGATTGGTTTGAAGTGAGTTAAAGTGCATCATCCTATAGGAAACCAATCCACTGCTGCCTCCAGCTCTGTTCCTTCCTGTTACTGCTTCATGGTGATGCAGTCCTGCTGGTGCCTCCTCTGTGCCTGCAAGTATATTTGCTAAGAGACCCCAAAGGTCAAAACCTAAGCTTCCAAGGGATGGAGTACCTTTTGGGGCAATGTAAGACAGCCTTCTTACTGAGCCTTCAGATGTGACCACTGTCACAGGGCCTTGCTTTTTGTCGGTTGTAGCCTTGGTCAGAGTGGCTTGAGCCCTTCTAGGTTGTTAGGCTGGTCTGACTGACATCTGTCACCTAGAAGAATGTGTAGATAATACATTTGGCTCCGGTGTGTGTGTGTTGTGTCTTCTTTTAGGTTGTGAGCATGGTTATTGACGTCACAATGGTTTCTTGCTCTCTGCAGATGTGTGTCTTGTACAGGTTGACCCTGGCTGCTGTCTGTGTTGTTAGGTGTGAGCTGCAGGTGCTGCTCCACCTCCTCCTGAGAACAGCTGGACTTCTTGAGGCCCTGGGGTATATTGGAAAGAATTACATATTACAGAATCCCTTAGCTACCTGTCAGCCCAAGGGTAGCTTAAGCAGAAGAGGAAGTTTAGAAACAAGCCACTGGATAGCTTCTAGGAGGAGCCCGGAAGCTAGGCTTGCTGCACCAACACCCCTTGCCTCATGTGAGGGAGTGTCAGTGTTCATCTTCACTGTTCCTTTGGGCTGAAGGCTCCTGTCCCTCCCTGTGTCCACTGCCCTTTCTGAGAAGTGCCAGGTGCTATGCATGCTTCATGTCGATGCAGTTCTGCTGGTGACCCTTCTGTGGCTACAAGTGTCCAGAGTTTGGCTCTGTGAATGGGTTGGAGGCTAGAACCTCCAGTCTGTGATCAACTTGCTCATGTCATGGACGGTATATTGGCAGCTTTTCCAAGGAGGATGGCACATGTCACACAGCCAAGAGCACAGTGCTGGGAGCTGGAGACAGTGGCCCATTCCTAGTTTCTGTTTCTCTGCTTTGTTTCATGTACTGCTGTGATATGTGTGTAGCCCTTGCCAACACCCTGGCCTCACACCCTGTGTTGGTTTTCCAGGCAGCCACTAGACCTCTTCTTGAACTCATCACCAGCAGGGATTGACCTTGTATCCCAAGGAAGCTTCTGCTGTTGGGTCGGGATTCCGAGCTTATTCTAGAATTAGCCAGGGAAGATGGCTGACCTGTGAATACAGTGCCCATCCTCAGTTTCACAAGGAGAATGAGGGGCAAAACCCAAAGGGAAAAGGTGCTACCTTAATGGGTTGCTATGGCATCTCAGTCTTTTTTCCTCTGTGCTGTGCCTGAAGGCATCCCCAGGCAGGCACATCTTGGTGATACCATATGAATACAGACATCCCTGTAACAATTTTATAGCCTGAGTAAGCTCCACAGTGATTCTAAGAATGTTTTGAGGTTAAGAACTTCGTTGGACCATATGTGAAATGTGGTGTCAGGAAGGTGAGCATGTAAAAGTCTTATTCTTGGAGGTGTGGTCAGCCCTCACTCCATGGTGAGCTCTTAGGCTCTTAGGCTCATGGTCAGCCTTCACATCCAGGTCTGTGGTCAGCCCTTAGATCTATGGCTAACTTCTATGTCTGTGGTCAGGTCTCAGGTCCATGGTCAGCCATTAAATCTATAGTTAGTTCCCAGGTTTATAGTCAGCTCTTAGGTCTGTGGTCAACCCTCAGGTCTGTGACCAACTCTTAAGTTATGGCCAGCTCTTGGGTTCGTGATCAACTTGCATGTCCGTGATCAGCTCTTTGGTCCATGAGCAGCTTGCAAATCTGGGGTTAGCTGTTAGCTGTATGCCCTGGCTGTCAAATGTGTAGCAGCCAGGTATGCAGAACTCCAGGATGTGGTGCACCTGGGAATGCAAAGCTCAGGGCCATCTGTTCCTCAGAACACAAAAATACCAGACACTTGATTGACACAATGAAATGTTGCTCCTGCTCCTCACTTCTGTTCTGAAGTTGGGGCAGAAAACAGTGCTTTTGACTGGCAAACAGAGCAGAATGTGGGCTCTTCCTTTGATCTGAGGCTTCTACCAAGATACTGCATCTGGGCAGGTGGTGGAGTTCGCAGTGAGATGTGCAGACCTAGTTCTTTGCATGTCCAGCGCACATGCTATGACGACCACAGAGACTGCTTTGGGGACATTGTGATGACTGGTTCAGCTTCCTGCCAAGTGGTCCTGTGGAGGTGCCATGGTATCAGTGGAGGGCTAGATAAGCTGGAGCTGGAACAGTGGCCCAGGGCTTCTGCAGCTCCAAGTCCTGACCAGAGTTCCTGCAGGGTTGGGTGTCTATGGAGGAAGAACTGAGGCCGTCTGGGATGGCAGGCTGGATGGAACTCCGGGAAGGCTCATGGTTCCATTTCCTCCTCTCTCTGTGTGTTGTTGTTTCTGTACCCTGGCTCCATCTTTTGACCTATTACCCTACTTGAGTAGTCTGAAGCCCTGAGGACAGGGCAGTATCCGGGCTTGCTCTGCTCTGGGTAGACCATGGCAGGGGAGCAAGACTTTTCTTTTCTCTCTCTTTTTTTTTTTTAAATATTTATTTTTATTTTATGTGAATTGGTGTTTTGCCTGCTTGTATAACTGTGTATTGGTGTCAAATCTTGGAATTACAGACAGTTGTTAGTTGCCATGTGGATGCTGGGAATCGAACTCAGGTCCTCCAGAAGAACTCTTAACCGCTGAGCCATCTCTTCAGCCCGAGACTTTTCTTTCTAAAGCCTTCCTCTACTCTTTCTGATTTCTCCTTTCTTCCTTTGGTCCTGCTTTCCGCTGCCCTTGTGCCTTCTCTGTTCCTTGGCAGCCACACTCATTCCCTCTCCTCCTCTCCCTCCCCTCTCTTTACCTCCCTTCCCCTTCCCTCCCCTTTTTACCTTTTCAGAAATCTGCTTCACTATGAGCCTCCCTGAAAAGCAATGTGCATTTGGGTGGCAGAGACCCCGGCACTGAACCCTCGCACCTACTCAGCCCTGCGGCCCAGGCTCTGCTTCCCTTTTCTCCCAACCAGTCACATAGAGTTCCCAGGTCGCCTTCCACTTGTCTTTTACTATTCAGCCCACCCTGTGTTCCTTTGTGACTTTAGATTCTATTCATGTCCCTCCGAAGACCTTTTCCCACATCCCCCAGGACATCCCACCCTCCCTCCTTCCTCCCTGAGGGTCTCAGTGAGTTCACATTGGGCTTTTGGTTCTGCCACTCCTCTCTTAGCTGGAGACACTACCGTGGTCTGTGTGAATTTATCCCTGTCATGTAGATCCAAGTCCCCAGTACAGGCTCAGACTTCCTCCAGCCCCTATCTGGGTGAGGAGGGGCCCAGTAGTCACCATTGCAGCCTGGGTGTGAGGGAGGTCCTAGGTGCCATCAACCATGGATGGCCATCGGAGGGCTAAAGACTTTGAGGTCCCTTGGGTTGGAGCCTGTGCCTGTCATGTTCTTGGCCAGTTCATGCCAGTTCCTCCCTTGAGCTTCACCTTCTTCACTTTGGGCATCACTGAGCTGTCTAATATACCCTGCTTCTTCTGCCCTCTCTGTAGCTCTAATCACTCTGCTTGGGTCGTGGCATCTGTCTTTGTGTTGATCTGTTTGCACATAACATCAGCGTACTGTGCTCACAGCTGGCTGGGCTCTATTACCTTACATACTACAGCTCTTACTTAGCCCAGAGCTGTTATGGAGGACCCAGGGGCACTAGTCTGTGCAGTGTGGAAAGTCTGGATGTTGACCTGAGACCCCTGCTGCATCTTGTTCTTTGTCCTGAAGAAACCTGAGTAAAAACCAAAGATGGAGGCTGTGGTCTTTTCTTAAGCTTGTGTACCACAGACAGGCAGACACCACTGAGTTCCAAGGGTCTAACTTTGTGTGTGTGTGTGTGTGTGTGTGTGTGTGTGTGTGTGTGTGTGTGTGTGCCTGGCAAAGGGAGGAGGGTAGAGGTTGGACAGATAACTGGCTTCTCCATACCTTGGTCCTTCCCCCTTTCCTGCTCCTCTTCCTTACTCTCATCTTACAGTCTTCTCTCTCTTTCTTCTCATCCTGTCCTTCAGCATCCATGTCTTCCTCCTTCTTCTCTCCCCTTTTCTCCTCTTCATATTTACCCTCTGTCCCCAGTTCCTCCTGCTCCGCCTTGCCTTTTCCTTCTAGGCTTGTGGCCTCTGTACCCTGGGCTGTAATGTAGACTATGATTCCTCTAGGTTCCTGCCCCAAGGTGTGGGTGCATGTAACCTCTCACCTTTCCTTTTGGTAGTCTGTGTTGACCATGTGACCTGTTTCGTCCATCCCAGTCCTTTGTTAGACTCTGGCTGTGTGGGGAAAGTAGATCTCAGTGATAATAGTGTGAATTTGGAGCTGGCCAGACTGGAGACTGATGCCCTGTGCAGTCAGAACAGTGAGACTAGCCCAACCAGCAGCCATGCGAGTGCCTGCCTAGAGCTTGCACCCTCTGTTTCCACCACAGCTTGGGTTTGTGGCTTGTTGCTGGTCTGGGACAATCTGTGAGGGGAGTTTTGTGGGGTAAGGGGCTCTGCTTTCTTCTGTAATGACTGGATGTTTCACCTGCACATGCTTAAACCAGGAAACTAAACACCAACACATACATTTATTTCCTTTTGCGAGTTTTGTTTTGTGTGGTGGTAAGTGGATATGAACATGTGCAGAGTAGAAAAAGTAACAGAAATTTGCAAAAGTCATAATTGCTGTTACTAAGCTGCTAAGTAATTCTAAGGTCCAAAGGAACTTTTTCTCAAGAGAGCTGTGGCAGGTGAAGTGTGAACCAGTGTCCTGTGAGAAAACTGAAGGCAGAGAGAAAAGGAGAAAGGGAAGAGGCCTGTGGTTGCACTCCTTTCTTTCACTGGACTGTTGGCCAGATGTTCCTTGAGGGACTAGTTAGTAACAAGCATGTATCTCTTTTTCCTGGGTTTACTTGCCACACGTTTACTCACCTGTCAAGGATGTATTTCCACTCCCCAGGGCCTCTCCACTGATGGTTTCCCTTGGTAGTCAAGGTCAGCCTTTGTCTGTCCTTGGGCCAGGAGGCTGGATGGAGGCTAGCTTTGGGAACTCCCTTTGTCAGCTCAGGGCTGGACCAGGTGACCCCTTGCCAGTGAGGAGGCTGGTGCAGCTCTCTGGGTGTTGATCTGCAGCGTCCTGCCAACACTGCCCTTGTTTCCTCTTACTACTTCAGGACTTCCATTTCTTGCCTCCCTGCCTGCATGAGGTGAGAGGCTCTTGTGCCGGGCTGGTGGCTATCTTCAATGGGAGTCCACGGCTGGTTGTTGTTGGGTGGCCTGCCTTCTGGGAGTTGGGTGGCTGGCTACTGGGGAAGATGGTGATTTGTGTAGGATCATTTACTGATCTGGTGTCTTGAAGAGGTGATGCTTGCTTCCCCTCTGGGTTTAGTATTTGTGCATCTTGTTTGTTTCTGAGTTTTCTCTGCCATGTGTTGTGGTCTGCACTTGTGGACATGTGATTTGAGGCTTGCATGGTGGCCAGTGACATTCTCAGAGCTTTTTGGCATATTTTCCTCCCTGCTGCATGTAGCCTGGTTCTGAGCTCAGCACTGTCAGTCATGAGCCTCAGCTGGGAAACAGCTCATGGAATCCAGCGCTGTTCCAAGTTTCCTTGTGGTTTGGAAGTGTACATCCAGAGTAATGTTAAGTGGCCAAACACTTGACTAAACCTAAACGGAGAGCCAAGGATAGGAGGGGAAGGAGAGTAACTCTTGTGTCCACCAGGCCCTGCCAGAGCCTGCTGCCAGGCCCGTCTGGAGCTTTGGAAGTGGCTGTGTTGTGCCACTTCGTATGTTAAGATGGTGGTTAGTGTCCAACTGAGTATGTGCTGTGCTTCAAAGTCCAACCTGGTTATGGGAGGCACCCGGAGGGCACATGGGACCCCTTGCTGGCTGCCCTGAACACAATCTATCCAGAAAACTCAGAACTCACATGTTTCGTCTGAAAATATTGTCCCTCAGACCCTCATTCATTCTACCCTGGCCCCAGTGAGAGGCATATATGAATACAAAGACAATTGCCCACTGGAAGCTCACAGGACACACATATTTCAGTAAAATTTTAGGTTGTGGCAAGAAGCACACATGAAATAAACTCAGCCGAGAAGTCTTTGGTGAGGCACTTTTAGTCAGGTGGGATGGGCACATGCCTGTAAACCCAGCACTGAGGAGGCTGAGGCAGAAAGGGGTCAAGACCAGCCTTGGCTATACAGTGAGTTTCATGCCAGCACTTTAGAGGGTTCAGCTAGCAGCAGAGTAGAGAAAATACTTTGAGGCTGCCTGTAAATGGAAGGGCAACACATGCAACCCAGAGACTGAAAGCTGCAGCATTCTGCTCAGCCAATGCTTCTCTGCATTTTGTCCTAAGTCTCAGAGAAGCTGAAACAAGCATCCAAGACCAGTGACAATCAATATCAACACCATTTTGCATTAGCCAGATACACATGGTGAAGAGCAAGCAGAACGTGGCCCCACCTGGAACTTGAGGCCCTTCATGCTTAAGTCTCTCAAACCCGTGAACTAAAGCTACTTGTAACCCACTGCCCTGAACAACTCAACTCCCAGCCAGAACCAACAGGACACCCAAGGGCAGAGTACCCCTTAGGAGACTGTTGTCCAAGGCATCAGGTGGCCTGGATACTGGCTGTCACAGCTGGCTTCCTGGAAGCCTTGCATCTCGATGGTGGCTGAGGCTGCACAGGCTGTCTAGGGTAGTGGCTCAGGTGTCAGGTACTTTGGCAAACAGGTGGTGCTGACTGCAGTGTGACAGCAAAGCATTCCTGGCACATGCACCTGCTAAGATTCCATTTCCTGGAATATTGATAGCACATTAGGTGGCTTTAAATACTTTTCAGGCCAAAATGGTAGTGACTAAAATCATGACAGTTACGATCCCAGGCTTGTTGTCCCATGTTGGGGGTTTTGTGTACCATATGAAGGCATGTGCTCTTCCTCAGGTGCCTGGGACCTGTATGTTTCTCTAGAATGGCCCCAAGAACAGGCCTGTGCATGTAGGTGATATTTGTTTCGGTTTCAGTGGGTTGGTCCTTTTCCTGATACAAGTCGTATCTAGAAAGAGCTGGCTGGCTTTTGCCGTCTTGTTTGGGGAATTATGTGCCATGGACATTAGTCAATCCCCATGAGCCAAAAAAGTAGGTTGCAGGGAGGACAGGCTTAGTGCTGATAGAGCCCACCCAACACCCTCAGTCTGGTTAGAAGCCATTGGATTAGTAACCAAACCCATCTAACCACATTCAGTCATCTGGAAACCAGTGAAGGGCAGAAAACCCAGTGGTACCCACCTCCCCCAGCTGCTGAGGCTGTGGAGAATGTTTACTCCCAGGCTCTTCCTGCCGAACTGTTTATTTGAAGTTCTGTGTGTGATGTTTATGTTAGTGAAGGCGAGTCAAGCATGGGCTTGGACAAGGGGTTCAAGGATGCTTTGGGTGAGCTCCCTGAGAGGCCTTTCTGCTAGTGCCATCCTTTCTGTGTTGGCTGCGATTTTAGTGGCCAAGAGGCTCCTGCAGTGTCCAGAAGGGCTGCCCATGTTGGCCTGTTCTTTCTGGTGTAATTGTCTGTCCCCCATTTTTTGTTAAAGTGTCTGATGTCATTGTGGCTCATGTGCACTTTAGAGCCTGTGGCTCCTGTCCATGCCTGGGCCACAAGCAGTGTTTAAGGAAGTGGTTTCACTACACATTTCTCTGCCCACAGATGCCACCAGCCCGCAACAACTTTTTGCACTACTGCTGAGGGCTTCCTGGTAGCCAAAATTTGTCCTTCTGTGCTTGGACTTTGAAGACCAGGTCCTAGGCCTTGGCTTTGAACTGATACAAGCCTGGCTCCCAGCAGGTACTGGTGGGTGGACATTTTCAGACTTTTCACCAGAAGTCAAGGGAGCTCCTCGGGACTGGAACCCCTTTTCTGCTTCTCCCAAGATCACAGCTCTGCCTTTCTGGTGGGATATGGTTTTATTTGTAGGAAGAAGGGAATTAGAAGAAGCCCACCAGGTGCTGGGCAGTACCAGATGCTGCGTTTCCTTCCAGGTGTGTTGATGCAAATTCTAGATGGTTCTTCAGTTGCCTATGGGATTGTTGATTGAGGTATCCCTGATCCTGGATGTTGAAATAGGGAGAAAAGGTCACAGTGACCCTCAGGCTGTGGCATTTTGGAGGTTTCATGGCTGGAGGTCTTTCATCCACTGCAGCCCTCACTCCTTGAGTCTGTAGGGCACAAGATAAGTTATTGCCTTTTCCTCCACTAGCTACATGAAGCTGGGAATCTCCCAAGTATTCATAGACATGGCTACTGTTCACCAGCACAGTATTTGCATTCCCAAATTGGCATGTCATCTTATTTACTGAAACTGAAAGATGCCCCTGGGTACCTGTGTATCTGCCTAGGCAGGGGAGGCCCTGGGTTGTGTCCTGAGACTTGATATGGGACAAAGATCTGGCTGTGGCTTTGGCTGCTTGTTCTGCCACACCCTTACCTTGGAACTCTGGTTTCAAAATAACTTTCACAGACCTCTGCTTTGCTCCATGGGTGTCACTTGGTTCCTTCTGCTTCCTCCAAAGTCTGGTCACCTGATCTTTTAACTTGAACCCACACCTAAAGGAATTCTTGTCCAGAGCATCTTGGGATCTTGGTGAGAAGATGTCATGTTAAGTTCCCAGAAACTGTGAGTGGAGTAGGCCTTTGAGAGGTAGCTGAGCATAGAAGGGCTTTTGGCAGGGACCCAATGGAAAAAAGAATAGGGGAGGTGGAAAGTACAGGGACACTCCCTGGCAGGGCCACTATACTCAGAGCAAAGCTCAGAAGGTGAAGCCAGAGGCACAAGACCATGCCAGAGGCCAGCCTGGTCTCGATCCTTTCCAGGTCCTTACGTTGACATGAGTATTGTCTTCTGTGTTTCCTGCCAAGCTTGCTTACAGGGTTCTAGTTAACTCTAGAGGCTTTGTTGCTCAGGTAGGATGTGAAGGAGGTAGTGTGGGCCTGAGTTTGATGAATCCCTTCATGTTTGTGATTATTGCTTATCACATAGCTATGACTATAGTCTGTCACTGAGCTGAAGAACAAGATGTGACTGTGATAGACACACTGGATCCTGTTCTGTCAGAAACGGTGAGGTTTTAACAAGGTTAGAGTGAGCCAGGAAAAGGATCTGATCCTTTGGGGGCAGATGGGAATTGGGATCTTTAGGAAGTGTCCTTTGCTCTGAGAAACCAGGTTGCCTGGAGGAAAGATCCTATGGTAGGAAAGAATGGGTAGTTAGAATCAGGAGATGATGCAGGTTTCCTCAGCTGGGCAGACAGGTACACAGCCTTCTTTTTGTCTTCTGTGCAGACAACTGGGCATTGCTATTGGTATTCTGTAAGTGGTGACATTTAACAATAAGTGAGCTTGGTGAATTTTTAATTAAATTATCTATCTATCTATCTATCTATCTATCTATCCATCCATCCATCCTTTATCATCTATTACAGTACTGGGCTTTCAACCCAAGGTTTGAGCAAGTGCTTTTCTACTAAGCCATAGTTTGGTCCTTTGAGACTCTGACCCTCAGAATATTATGGGTTGCCATGGAGGAGGATGGGAAGCCAGGAGGAAGCAGACTCAAGGAGCAGGTGGAAATATGAGTACTGTCTTTAGTTTTTCAGATTTCAGCATGTGTGAGGAGAGTGGTCACTTATGTTCAGTGTGAACCCTTGCTTAGAAGGCATCCCTTGCAGTGAACTATTTGAATGGGTGTGGCCAACTTAGACTGTCTGGGTTAGCTTGCTTCATTGTGATTTTAACCCCCCTTGTGGAGCATGAGGAAGGAGTAGGGGTTAATATTGGTAGCTTTCTTAGGTTTGTTTTGTTTTTGAAACAGGGTTTTCTGTATAGCCTTGGATGTCCTAGAACTACCTCCATAACCCAGGCTGGTCTCAAACTCAGAGACAAATGTCTACCTCTGCCTCCCGAGTGCTGGGATTGAAGGCATGTGCCACCACTCCCTGACCTTTCTTAGTATTTTAAAGCCATTTGTCCTAAATGTTTTTCTTGTGGACCCATTGTTGCAAAGGGTTCCAACAGTGTACACATTGGCCGGCTGAAGCTTGACATGGTATATTGTTTGCAGTCTCTGAGAACTGTGAAATAACCTCCCCAGGGCAATGCTGTCACCTCCTTGGCTTCTCTCTGGAGAGTGTCAGATTTTGTCTAAGGGCCAAAGGGACCTCTTTTGGGTGACTAAGAAAGCCATACTGTTTTGTAGGGAGAAGCCAGGGCCATATTGAGAGAGACAGGTTGGCGTTGAGTGGTTCTGGACAGCTTTTAGGAACAGATTGTGACCCAGGCTTTGAGCAGACAGATATGGCTGTGAGGGTGGACAGTCGTCCCTGGAGGGGCCATAATAGAAATGGAGAGGGAAGCAGGAGGAGACAGTGACTCATCTGGGCCCATGATCATGGAGTGTGTGGGATGGCAGGTTCTAGGAGAACTGAGGAGAGGCCAGGAGTAATGGCTTTGCTCTGAAGTCAAGTCCCACAGCAGGAGCTCCTAATAGCCCTGGAGCGGACAAGACAGATGAAGGGCTCAGCACTGCAGATGCTTGCTTGCCTGAGTTGCTGCTGGCTGGCTCTCTGTCGCGCTCCCACCTGGACTCACTACATATGTAGGAGAGCTCTCTGCTGGCTCCTCTTCCTTTTAGCAGGACAGCTGGCCATATGCTCTCAGGACCTCTTTAACCTTAATCAGCTTTCTCTTGGCCCTTTCCCCTCATGTAGCCACACTGGGGGTTAAAGCCTCAGCATGCATTTTAGAGAGTGTGATTCAGTCCATAGCAAGGACTTGTATGAAGGGGTGTTGTGATTTTAGGTAGAAACTACTAAAAGTGGAGAATTGCCACTGGTTGAGTCTAAGATGATAAGAACACATGGAGTAGCCTGGCTTGGATTTCCCAGACTCTCAAACACCCAGGAGTACTCCTGGGTAGGAGGTAGGGCTGCAGGATGGTGCAGGGAAGGCACAGTCTTGCAATGAAGTGTTGGTTGCAGGTGGATTTCTGGGCACAGAGGAGGCATAGATGGCTCATGTTCCTGGTATCTGTCTGGCTTTGGTTCATAGCCTTTTTATGGGATCCCCTAGTGTGGCTTTATTTTGTGGATGACAGTGTTGTGGTTCTTCTGGAGAAAGCCCAGCTTCTCCCCAGTAGCAGGCACCTGTCCCTGGGCTATACTGAGCCATACAGACAGGAGGGAAGGTATCTTTCAGGGGCTCCAGAGGAGATTGGTGAGTGCTGGTTCCCTCATCGGGGAGGAGGGGCTTGTATCCATACAGGCTGCAGTCCTGATCCTGAGTGCCCAGTGGCCTTGGAAATGTAGATGTCTGTGCAGCATTCCTCAGGACAGGGTGGAAAACTGTCCTCACTTCAAAACAGGATGTCTGTGAATAGCACAAATCGGAGAGTAAAGGATGTTGGAATGTTTCTGGGCTTTCAGAGGAGCCAAGCTGGAGGAGCTCTCTCTACTCCTTTCTTTGTGAATTCTGAGTTTCTCTGTTGACTGGCAGGTTCCAGGGTGGTTTTCTAGGTTATATGAGTGTCATTAGAAGAATATTATTATTCTGGGTTCATGTGGGATGACTGATGGTTAAAGACCTTACAAGCACCTTCTTGGGGATATGTGTAGGTACCTGTGCATGCCACCTACTCATGTGCTCACACTTACAGAAGCAAGATAGGCAATGGTGGAAGGTCAGTGGTCTGAAGATCTTTATTGGCTAGACAACAGAAGGTATTGGTTTCTGTGCTTTGCTCACAGATGTAGCTCTGTCAGCGTGAATAGGTTTTGGTTTGGCAGCTCTACTTGGCTTTGGGACTGATCTCCTTGTGATGTGGGACTGGGATAGCTTCAGTTCTGTGAAGAAGGGCTGTGCTATGGGCTATCCTGAGACCTGTGAAGTGAAATGTGTCTCTTGGCAATCCTGAAAGACACAGCAGTCTGCTAACATTCATTGCTCAATGATGCAGCAAGCTTGATATTGAACTCTTTAAATGGGTTAGCTCTCTAGGGGAAAAATTTAAATAATTAAATTTTGTTACCATCCATAGTGGAGAAAGCCCCCTTGGCAGAGCTGTTTCTCTCTAGGCACTTTCATGGAGTCTTGTGGAGGGTTGAGGGTGGGTCTGGGACAGCCATGAAACCTCTGACCTCCATTGCTCCTGACTCAAATATAGTAAGCCCCATTGGGCAGGTGGCCTGTGCTCCAGTGAAACCATGCCCTCCTAGCTCCTTAGCCTGGGCTCCAGTTCCATTGCACATAGACCATAGTTCAGGAGCTTTGGCTAAGGGAGATGGATAGGGAGGCCATGTCCCTGGTGCTTGAATGTAGGTGCTGTGTATATCTCTGATTTGATGGCTTTGGATTGGTGTGTACCAGCCAGTCACAGGCTTTGGGGTAGGTGGTTATAGGAGAGGTGGTCCCACTCCGGTGGGAAAGGTACTGTGATTCTACCTGTGGGTCAGAAGTGCAGCCTATACATTACCACATTTCTCTTGCCTCAGTCCACAGCTGGGGACACTTGCAAGTCTGAATAGATATGTACTGTATGGGCCAGGTTTGCTTGCTTTCCCTTGGGTGCCCATGTCTCACCTTGCTTTCATGGCTTTGAAGCAGGCTCTATGCCTATGCCTATCATGTATTTCTGGGTAGAACAGTTGTCCCTCTGTACCTCTGCTGTTCCCAGCTGGGTCTTGGTAGCCAGCTAGCCAAAATCTCACCTAAATTTGGATGCAGTGTGAGTTTTAAGTCCAGCCATGGGCCTGTGCTCAGGGTCCTGGCCTTGCCGTAACTGAGGCTCACCACAGTCACTGGCCATGTGATCTGGGGCTGTGTGGAACTGCTCTAGAAATGATAGCCATATTCAGCTCCCCAGCAGAAATACGGCTCGTAGCTGACTGTCACTTTGAGGTAGAAGAGTGCTCAGAGGCTCCAGTTCCCTCTTTTGCTTGAAGACAAACTCGCCTTTTCCAGCTACTTGTAGTACATCATTGGCTGCAAGAACAAGATCTAGGGAAGAAGAGATTGGACAATGGGTATTTGGCACCAAGCCCAGGGCCAAGCTCCTGCTACCTCCTTCAGAGTTAGGTAGGCTCTTTTGCTTTACCCTTCTCTCTTATGGGACCTGTGTTGGTTTCTGGGCAGCTGGCTCTGTGTACAAGCTGAGCTGGGAAATTAGTTGGACTCAAGCTACAATTGAATTTAGTGAGTGTGTGAAGAGTAGGCCCTCAGATGCCATTTGGTCTTGAGGAAAGAGGAGGCTGGCCTCCTGGGGGAAGAGGCTGGTCCTTTAGCCCCATGGACAGGATCTGTGTTACTTTGACAGCATTACAGTGTGGGAGTGGGCTCTGGGCATCCTGACTTACTGGGGGAGAATAGGAGGCAGGGCTGCAGTGTGCTGAAGACCTGAGGGTTGAATTTCATTCTCAGAGATGTGGTCTGTGTCTGGTCTTACTGTGCATCTAGGGACATAGGCCCCAGTTGCCCTGCCCTCCTTCCCACATAGCATAGAGATGTCACTTTAGCTTCTCACCAGCGACCAGCATTGTGGAAAAGAGAAGAAGGGAGACTTAGCAAGTGTTTATTTTACACTGATCTCCCATCCCAGGGTCTCTCTGTGTAGTCTCTCTGTCCTGGAACTCCCTCTGTAGACGAGGCTGGACTCAAACTCATAGAGATCTGCCTGCCTCTGCTCCCAAGTGCTGGGATTAAAGGATGAACCACCACTGAAAATGTATCTCTTATTTTGTCCTTAGAAAGTCTTGCTGTGAAGCCCAGTCTGGCCTCAAGTTCATGATCCACTTGCCTCAGCCTCTTGAATGATGGGCCGAGGAATATATTTTTTAGACTGTTTTTGAACTTGACTCTTTACTCATTGCAGCCTCTGTCACATAAGACATCTTTGCTTCTAGAAGCCATGTCCCAGGCAGCCTTGCCCTTATCAGCTTTACCTATCTGGCTAGCTGGATGAGCTATAATGGTGAGCTCTAGATTTAGCAAGGGACCCTGCATTAATATGTAAGATGGAGAGTGATTGAAGAAGCTGCCCAAGGTCAACCTTCGGCTTCCACACATGTGCATATATGTACACATGCACCCTCACATATGTGAACACACAAATGTACCACACACATAGGAAAGGGGGGCAGAGAATAGAAGTTTTGTGGCTTACATTCATTCTACAGCTAGACTTTGACTCCCTGCATGGTATTTTTTTGGTGTATACTGTGGATAGTGGTAGAGGTTGCGTTGCCCACGTGTAGTTTGGTATCACCTCTGTTGATCACACTTTGTTTTCCATTAGATTGCAGTAGCACCTTTGTTGAAAATCAGGGTGTAGGTACATATCTGTTTCTGGATTTGATTCTGCACCATTACTCTGTTGGGGATTATTCCAGGTCTCCATGTGGATACAGTGGTTTCACAGTAAGTCCTGAGGTCAGGGAAGCCCCTCACTGTTCTTCCTCAAAGATTGCATTGCACACTGCTGACATGTTGTGTTTCACATTATTTTACAGTTCTTTGCTGTTTTCTGTCAGAACCTGCTAGGGTTGTGACTTGTGCTGCCCTGAATCTGTGGATCAGCAGGAGGACCCATAGAACCGTCTTCTGGTTGACACTAGTAGTTGGTTGCTTTGTTTGTTGAGGCAGCTTAATTTTTCTCACAGTAGTCTGTAGTCCTTGGTCTTGTAGTCTTTTGTTATACCCTGTCCTATGGAATGCATGCTGTCAGCTTCTGTAGTCAGTGGTCTTTTCACTTCATTTCCCAGTTGTATTCATTCGTGTATGGAAAGGAAAGGGGGCTTTAGAACATTTCTTGTGTCCCTGACTTTGCACAGTCACACCTGTTGTGTAGTTCTTCCAGTTTCTTGTGTGAACAGAAATAACTTGTGTCTACCTATGAAATAACTGCATGTCTTTCTCTAGTCCTCAGTGTGCCCTCAGAACCCTGGATATACATGAAGAGTCCTGTGTTAGTAGCTCATTGTAAGGATGCAGCTTCTCTATGGGGTTGTTGATGACCCTTATCAAACAGAGGATATTTCCTCCTGTGTCTCATGTCACTGAAAGTTTTTACTGTGGAGTGTTGAATGCTGCCACATGCTTCTGTGCCCATCAGAAGGAGCCTGTAGCTTTCCTCAGTTCTGACTCAGGGTGGTCACAGTAATCTTTTTTTTTTTTAAAAAACCATTTATTTATTTATTTATTTATTTATTTATTTATTTATTTATTTATTTATTTATTTATTTGCCTTGGTATTTGCCTGGAACTGGAACTACAGACAGTTGTTAGCTGCCATGTGGGTGCTGGGAATTGAACCCGGGTCCTCTGGAAGAGCAGACAGTGCTCTTAACCGCTGAGCCATCTCTCCAGCCCCGGTCACAGTAATCTTAAATTAGACACTCTGGTTTTCCTGGGCTAAGTACTCCTGATTACACTGTTCCTTTCCGTGTGGTTTAGAACTCCCTTGGCTGGAACCTCTGCCACCTCTGCAGCCATGTTGTCTGACTCAGGTGTCTCATACAGTGCCTTGAAGAACACATTGGGCTTTTCTCTCTTCTCAACTTGGAAAGAGCTGTATGAGACTGATGGTATTTCTTCCTTCCATGTTTATGCTATTCAGCAGTGAAGCCATCTGTGCCATTTTTCATGGCAAAGTTTTTTTTTACTTTGACACTACTCTAAGATTTTTTTTAAATAAGAGTTTTCTTTTTTATTACATGCTAAGTTTTCTGTATTAGAAATTAAACTTTATTTATTTATTATTTATTTATTTATTTGCCTTGGTGTTTGCCTGGAACTACAGACAGTTGTTAGCTGCCATGTGGGTGCTGGGAATCGAACCCGGATCCTCTGGAAGAGCAGACGGTGCTCTTAACCACTGAGCCATCTCTCCAGCCCCCTGTATTAGAAAGTAAATTGTGTGTGTTTGTTCAGCTCTGTGCACCTGAATGTAGTGCCTGTGAGCCAGAAGAATGTGTCAGATTCTCTGGAACTAGAATTACAGGCAGTTATCAGTCAGTGCTGGGAACTGAACTCAGGTCCTCCAGAAGAGAGGTATATGCTCTTAAATGCTGAGCCATCTCATTTCCCCATCCCCTTAATTTTATATTTTAAGGAGAAAACCTCAAATGATTAGTAAACTTGCTTTATAAGAAAAATAAGCTTCAATTAAAAATTCATGTTAGAAAGGATGAATTTGTCCATGTCTTCTCAATTGTCTGGTCGTATAGTAGTCATGAGCTGTCCTCTCTGTCATGTCTGTTGTGATGGCCCCTGCAGTCCTAGGTTGGTCATTTTTCCCTCTGTGTTGTCTTCTCTGGGGCACCACCTTCTCTCCCTAGGAACCAGCTTTTGGCATTGCTTACTGCTTTCTTGTCTGCTTCCTTGTCTGCTTCCTTTATGGGTATGGAATGAGGGACTCTGTCAGTCTGGTTCCTGGCCTGAGGTTGCTTGCCATATGAAGGGTCTGAAGGAAGCCTATGTTCCCTTCAGTGTTTGACTGATGGAGGTCCCATTTGAATTGTTTCTAGTATGAAAACTTTGATTATTTTTAATTTAAAAAATACATTTATTTGCTGAGTATAGTGGGGCTAAGTTGCATTCATTTGAGTTGTTGGCTGAGGGGTCCCATGGAAATCCACAAACAACCCAGGCTGATGCTAAGACAAAGGGATGCTCTCTGAAAACTGAGGACAACATCTGTACAACTCACTGTACATGGAGAAGATGAGTTGGTGCTTACATGGAGCTTTTACCCCTTTGTCCTAATCTCTTTGGTGTGGGAAGGTACTCTGCAGGTTACTGAAATAGAAACATGGACACCAACCCAGCCATAAAACCTTTCACCTATCTATCCTAGTCTATCCTGCTTGCAAAATACACTAGGACAGTGGTGGCACAGAACTTGTGGAAGTAGCTAACCAATGTCTGACTTGACTTAAAGCTTTAAGGCCCATTCCATACCTGACACTGCTTGGCTAACTGAGAACCATAGACGAGCTAGCTCAGCGATCTAGGGTAAAACCAACATGACTAGTCTTTAAAAAAATCAACAAAATGATTTATGATGATATTTTGCTATCATAGATCAGATCAGTGCTTTGTCCAGTTATCATAAGAGAGGCTTCCTCTGACAGCAGATGGGAACGAATGCAGACCCACAGTCAGACATTATGCAGAGAGAGAGAGAGAGTCTAAATTGGAGTCTCCATCAAGAGATCCCTTCCCTCAGAGAGCAGGAAAGATTATAAGAGCCAGAGGGGATGGATGATACAGAACAAGTCCCTCCGAATCAACTGAGCAAGTGCATATGAGCTCCCAGAGACTGAAGCAGCTAGCACAGGGCCTGCCTGACTCTGCACCAGGTCCTCTGCTTGTATAGCATAGCTGTTAGCTTAGTATTTTTAAGGAACTCTGACTCTATTGTCTGCTGTTGGGAATTTTTCCTCCTGTTGCATTGCTGTGTCCAACTTGAGTATGAAAGTTTTTGGTACACCTTATTATATTTTATTGTGTCATGTTTGGTTGTTATCTCTTAGAAGCCTGTTCTTCTCTATAATGAAAGACAGAAATGGGAGGATCTGGAGGGGAGGAGAGATGGGGAGGAAATGGGAGGAATAGAAGGGGAAACTATAATCAGGATATATGAGAAAAGTATTTATTTGCAATAGAGAAAAAGTTACTGTTATATAAATGAAAAGCAAAACAAAACAAAAAAAGCCCCCAAAACTCATATTTATCTGCCAGACATAGTGGTATATGCTTCTAATCCCAGCACCTGAGAGGCAGAGGCAGGCATATTTCTGAAGAGTTTGAGACTAACCTGGTTTACATAGTGAGTTTTAGGCCTGACAGGGCTACATAGTAAGATCCTCTCTCTCTCTCTCTCTCCCTCTCTCCCCCCCTCTCCCCACAGTGTAACATGATTTCTGATCACGTGTATGTGATGAACTAGAAATATAGGTAAATTCTATGCTTAGATTTGGATGCTGTCCCAAGATAGCTCATTATGTGTATCCTCTGACCCTGATACTCAGGCCAAGCATTTTGGATAAAGAGATATTCAACCCCATGGGTTTTTTCCCTAGGAACAAGCTTTAGCTTTTCTTAATTCTTCACCGACATTATTTTCTAGCTCATGAGATAGAAACACCTGCCAGCTGAGGTGCCTAGTGGTCAGTGTGACCATTGGCTGAGGCCATCACATCGCTATTCTAGGCTTTGTCTTTGGACCACAGAGGAGCAGGCCCATCTGCAGAGCTTGGAATGACTGCTAGGTTTTTTCAGACACATTTTAGGGTAGATGCTAGTCCCACCTGGCAGGTGTGTGCAGAGGCCACTATTTTTTTTTTTTAAGAGTCAGGGTCTCTGGCCTTTCCTAGTCTCTGTCACTAGAAGAATAAAGCAGTTGTCCTCCATAAAGGGTGTTGGGCTTGCACCTGGTTCCCCATCCAACAAGTAGGACTCCAAGGGTTGCTGTCAAGGCCGTCTCCCCAGGCACATGGTATGGGAATGGTCCTATTAGGCCGGAGGCTGCCATGGACATGGGAGGATGTTGGAAGGCCTGTGTATTTCTGCTAGATGGTTTTCTGATGTGTAGACACGGGAGTATCACAGAGTTTCATAGAAGTCCTAGGAAGATGGTATCACCATAACTACAGTTGTATCTTTCTTCTTGTATTCCCTCTTGATGACTTTCCAAAATTTTTGAAGTCAGTGCAGTTCATGTGAGAAAGCAGCCTATTTTATGTTGGGCCTACAAGTGTCTGTATTCACGGTGTGGCAGAGAATGCACACTGTGGAGAAGCGGCTGACACCTCTCCTCTAGCTCATCCGTACACTTTCTAAGTTCTGGTTTCAAATGTGGGTTTGTAAATGATGAGCTGATAACTTGGTTTTCTGGCTAGTTTCTCACCCTCTTTTGGCTGGTAGACTGTCATGACTTAGTGTTCCTGCCCCTTGTAGGTTCTCTCTTTCCCATCCTCACTCCATGTGTGTTTAAAACAGCAAGAGGACCTTGAGCCATGCAGTGTGCTGTGGCTTGTTTGCTGTGATCTGTGTTCAGTGTTTTTAAAGAGATGAACATATTTAGAAAATAAAGAGGATATAAACACTGCCCCCTCTGTGCCTGCTGCACAGTGTAGAGCTGCCAGTAGCTTGAGACAGAGGTGCCATATGTGAGGAGACTCTTGTCTGAGGGGCATTGGGCCTGTGACTGGCTGGGGCATGCCTGCTATCAGAGGAGCAGCTGAAATTCCTATGTTGCTGGGTCAACCCGCTTTATTGACTTTTCTTCTCTTTTTTCTTTCCCTTCTTTCTCTGACCCTGTTCTTCTTCTTCCTCTTCCTCCCTTTTCTGTCAGCTTGACACCAGCTAGGGTCATGTGGGAAAAGTTTTGGATCCTATCCAAAGATAGCTCATTCTGTGTATCCCTGACCCTGATACAGAACCCAAACCACTCTAGGCCAAGCATTTTGGATAAAGAAGAGTTCACCTACACAGCTGGGTTTTGTCCCTAGGTAGTCAGTTGTGGAAATGCTTCCATTGGATTGGCCTGTAAGCAAAGTCTGTGGGGCTTTTTTGTTTTGTTTTGTTTTATTGATGTCAGAGGGCCCATTTTGTGATAGGTGGTTCCACTCCTGAGCAGATGGGCCTGGGATGTAAAAGAACGAAGACTTAACAAGCTATGGAGAACAAGCCAGTAAGCGTTACTCCTCTATGGCCTCTGCTTCATTCAGTTCCTGCCTTGGGTTCCTGCCCTGACTTTCCTATTGGTGGACTATAAGCTGTAAGGAAGAAACCCTTTCCTCCACAGGTGGTTTTTAGTCCTGGTTTCTGTCACATGAGTAGAGAGCAAACAAGGATGCCTACCTGGGTCCTGGTCATTACTGATTTCTTTTGTGTCTGTCTGGTGCTTGGGCTCTATCTAGCTAGACAGGGATGGGAAGAAGTGGGACCGAGTCTTTGGCCTCAGCCCAGCCAATGGCCTGGACTATGCCTAAAAAATGGATCACTTCATTCATTTTTAATTTTTTTTCTTTGTGTATGGTGCCAGATACCCTAGGGCTAGAGTTAGAGGCAGTCGTGAGCTGCCAGCCATGGGTGCTAGGGATGGAACTTGGGTTGTCTTGGAGAGAAGGAAACGCCATTAACTGCTGTGCCGTTAAGTAGACCCTGGCATACTTAATTTTTGTAGGCTGCTGTTTCAGAGTTTGACTTTACTTGACCTTCTCCAATGAAAAATAATCATTTAAAATTCTCGACCAGCATACATTTTTCTTTTTAGGATAAAGTCTTTATTTGGTTTAAAATTTACCCAGAGTTTCTTCCTGGCAGATTAAGGTTCTCAACCTGTGTGGCTTCTGGAGAACCTCAGCGCACTTCACAGATAGCCAGGCTGCTTTAAGCTCTAGTTTAAAGAAAGAGGTTAGATTTCAGAGCAGGGCGTCTGCTCCTTGTTATCTCCAGTCCTGCTGTCAGGCCTCCATGCAAAGAGCCGCTGTCACAGAGGAAGCTGGGTCCAGGAGGGCTCCTGAGCCTTCTCCCCATCAGCAGGAGTCTCCCCTCATCCACTGGGACATAGCTTGTACTTGTCGTTGGAGTGGGGAGGCCCAATCAGCACTTCCTTTTATAAAACTATTTTTAGCTTCAGTGTTTTCGTGACTGCGTAGACAAGATTGCGTTCCTCATGAGAGGAAATGGTTTTCCGCAGGGATAAGGGTGTCATGTGGCAGGATTTCCTGAAGAATCCAGCAGCTCCACCCTGGGTCCCTGCGCTGCCATAGGGCGCACTCTGGTCCTCGGGGAAGCCTTAGTGTATGTGTGGCTTCTGCAGGGTTTGGGAGCCCATGACAGTTGTTTATGGCTTGTGTGCGGAGGATCTGAGGAAGTGTTTGAGGGAAGATGAATTCGTGTTGAAGATGGCTGTTCTGAGTTGTTGATGATTGGGCTGTGGCATGTGGTCCACCATAAATGGCTATGTGACCACCCAGTGTGCTGGGCACAGGGACTTCTGTAATTTGAGCCCAAGACTGCCCCAAGCTTGGGTTCCAGACCTTGGAAACTGACTGTCCCTTTCCTGTGTGAGAGGTGTCCTCTGTAGAGGTAGAGGGGAATATCTGAAAGACAAGACACTTTGCATATGCTGAGTAACCACAGGGTGGCTGTTGGTTCTTTTCTGTGTGTGATGCTCCTTGAGGTGAAGGCATCATGGAAGTGTAAAAGGTACCAGATGATGGGATCTGAGTGTGAGACTCCCAGTCCTGAGAGTCCCAGGAGAAAATGAGGCCTCTGGAGAGGTATATTGATGCCATCTGTTTTAAATGCTGTGCTGGACTTCCCTCAGGTGGAACCATGTTGCCAGCCACCCTTGCTGAGAGTGCTCCCTCCCTTAAAGGCTTTGCCAACCCTCACCCTTGCTGGTGTACAGGGGGTGAAACTGGGGCACCTTTCCCTGTCCTCATGGAGTCCCACCACCTCATATTTCTGGAAATCTAAATAAAGTCACACTACTCTGGGCTCTGTTTGCTTCCTCAGAAGTTATTGCATTGGTGGAACTATGCACTTGGCCAGTCAGGTGTGAATTATATCCCTGAACTCTGGGTCTTGGCATTAAGGGTGAGTATGAGAGGTGGCCTGTTCTCTCCATACTTACCGTGTTGAGCCATAACCTTGGGAGTGGCCAATGCAGCCTGGCTCAGGGACTTTAGAGGGGGCCCTCTAAAGATGGATGCCTGGAGCTCTCACACTGGAGGAAGTCACAGAGCTGGTAGATAGAGATATCAGCATCATTTCATGGGTGCTCAGAAGACTTAGATATTCTAGATTCTAGAATATGTGTGCCTGTTTTTGTTATTTAGTGTTTCTAAGAAAGGAAAAGGTTTAAAAAATTGTAAGCTTACAAGATAGCTGCCAAGAAAGACAGGGTCAGAGGATACGATTGTTGATGGATGTTCTGTGCCATGGGAAAAAAATTGTTTGTAGGAAGGGGTCCATTCGTTATCGTGGCCTGACACCAGGCTACAAAAGGCAGCACCATCACCTTCACCTCAGATGGGATCCAGGCCCGAGGGCTAGCACTTTTCCTAGTACCTTGTGGGAGAACTTTAATGTAGATTTAAGCTTGTTTTCTGGGCAGTTCTTAAGATGTTTTTCTGCCTTCCATCCTTGTGCATAAACAGGGCTTTGCTTGCCTCTAAGGGTGCAGGATGGTTAGTGCCTACCTGTAGAAACAGGGCTCTGTGGGGTTGATGGGCATGCTCACACCCTCAGTGAAGAGGCTTTCAGCAGATAGTATATGGAGCATGGGTGATGCTTGATACCTGTTTACCTGTGGGGAATTATGGGTAGGAAATATTCCTGGACCTAGAAAGAAGTGAATGGATGAAGAGCCTATTGGGAAAGAGCTAAGGCTCTATTGAGGAGCATAGCAGCCATCCAGTGATGCCTACCACCATGTAAGGTCTGAGATCCTTTGTGATACCTGGTAGATAGTTTTCTACCATTCTTTCCTCAGCATTTGAAAGCTGTTGAGTTACGAGTAAGATCCACTAAGATACACATTACAAATGTTTCAATTACATTGATGCTTGGTTTGCCATACAGAGCTATGGGAGTGAAATGCACCCTTCTTAAAAGCTGTGTGGACTTTGAGCCCCAGTTTATCTTTGATGAACACAGTGGTTCCTGCCAGGCAGCAGGGAGGAGGTCTTGTGAAGTTCTCTCTCAATTGACAAGACTATCAGCCACACATGCCACCTCCCAGGGTACACTACCTGGTTTGTCTGGTCAGCAGAGCACCAGTAGTACATTGTTTTGAGTGTGTTCTTGCCCTGATGTGGAAGAGCTGGGCTTGATGCGATCTAGGCTTGAAGGACAGGAGGAACAGTTCCACAGCTGTTTTTCCTCCCTTGCAGGAATAGCTGTTCAAAGGGTTTTTGTTTTGTTTTGTTTTTTTGTTTGTTTGTTTTTGTCATGGAAAATTTTATATTTAAAAATTTGTGTATTTCTTAAAGGCTAGGCTCACAACCAAAAATATAAAAATTTGTGTATTTCCTACAAAAATGTGTTTACTGCTAAGGTATTTTCTGTTGTTTATAATTTATTTGCTCTTTGTATGTTTTTTGTGCAATGGTTTTATAAACTATCTTCCCTAATTTCTTTATTATCTTCATCATAGGTTGTAAGTCTCGCCCCTGGGTGTCTGGGTTTCCACATGCCACCTCTTGCCTGCTGCAGGTGCTGTGCCCCACCCAGTCTCTGGCTCTAGTATTGCTTCTTTGGCCTTAATACCCGACCTCATTTGATTGTTCTGCAAGTAACAGAGCTCGGAGCCTCATTTTGACCCTAGTGTTTTGCTGAGGAGGGGCTGGCTTTAAGATACAGACAAACACATGTGGCATGCAGTGTTTATAACATATATTTCACAATATCTAAGGTTGTTGCTCTAAAGCACATATAATAGATAGGCTCAAAAGCTAGAATATAGAACCCCATCATACCTGAAGGATGCAGAACGGGAGACGAATCCTAGTATTAACTGAGTGAAAAGACAGAAGAATCTTAAGTTAAGGAAATGTTAAGAATTGTTTGTTTGAAGATGTGGACAGCAAGTATTTGGCAAGACGGAGAGAAGGCATGTGGGCAATCTCTTAGTGGGTACCCTTTAATAGCTATGCTGGGCAACATTAGGTTAGGTTTTAAATTAAATACTGACCATAGACGTTATGCTAAAACAAATCTGATTGGGACAAATATTTGAAATATTCCTTGTGTTTTGCTGTACACACTTACATATTTATGACAGTTTTCTGTCCTATGTGATAAGTACTAATTTACTGTCTTGTATTTCTGTGAGTGAGAGTCAGGCTTCACCCAATTGGGTCCTGTGCCTGAGTCTCTTGAGCCAGTCAGTTTATAGGTGGAGTTTGTTCTCACCAAGGCAGGCCTGAGCTTCTGTTTCTGGGTGGGTTTGTTGCTGACACCCTTTTCCCTGGCTGTGGGACTCTTGGCAGGTGCTTGCTTTTATAGGGTCTCACCTTCAGACCCAGAAATGGACATTTGATGAGACCAAGTCTGCCTGGGATTTCCCCCCATTCATCAACCTGAGAGCCATCCAGATAGTGCTTACTTATAACTGTAGAGTCCCTTTGTGGGGTGCTTCTTCCCTTGTTCATAGGTCCTATCACGGCTGTAGGTGAGGGTTATCCTGGAGTGAATACCATAATTAAAGGTTGAGCAGCTGCCGACATCCTGCCTGCACAGGGAGGGCCTGTAGTCTCTAGTCCTCACAGCCTTATCACAGATGGTTGTTGGCCTTTGAAAAGTATATTTTATGTGTATGGATGTTTTGCCTGCGTGCATATCTGTGTACTGCATGTATGCAGTGCCCACAGAAGCCAGAAGAGGGTGTTAGATCCCTGGGTCTGGAGTTAACAGATGGTTTTGAGCCACCATGTGGATACTGGGAATTGAATCCACATCCTCTGGAAAGAGCAGTCAGTGTTCTTAAGCGCTGAGCCATCTATCCAGCCATGTTGGTGTTGGCTATTATTGAAGAACTTTGTATTCATGTTTTAAATTAATTTTTTTATATAATATATTTTGATCCTGTTTTCCCTTCCCTAGTTCCTCCAAGATCCTCCCTACCCACTCAGTTTCATGTTTGTGTTCTCTCTCTCCACAAAACAAAATAAAAATCAAAACAAACAGGCCATCAAAAACAAAACCAACCAAAAAAACCAAAAAGTAGTATGTGATAGCCAACCTGCCCTGGGTTAAAATTCCCTTTCTTTAGTCCTTCTCTTTTGCTTGCTGGGTGGGTCTTAGCTAAGAAAGCTTTTTCGTTTTCTTCATGTTAAAAGGGTGATTTTTCTGTATACATAATTAATTCTAGATGACTATTTTTTGTAAACCTATTTCCCCACTTAAAGTGGTTTGCTCTTTTGTATGCATGCTTGTGCTGAGACATGACTCTAACTCTTGTTACTGTCCTCCATAGTTAAGATGGTTTTGGTTTGTTTGTTTCCTTCACGACTTTCCCTGTTATTTGTGTCCTGAAGTCTGAGTGAGGCACACTCAAGTTTGGATGTTTTCACAGTTATTCCATATGGTGTTTGCTGAGTTTATCACAGCTGTGCTTTGTTCTGCTTGTCATTAATTACAGAAATTTCTCAGTTATTATTACTTCATACTTTACTATTCTTTCTTTTTGGTATTCTTGAAATATTATATACTCATGGCCTTTGAAATCACCTGTTTCCAGATAACCCATTCTCTTCCCCTTTCTCCACTGGAGGTCAGTCTTAAGTGTTATTTCTCAGGAGCCATGTATCTTTTTTTTTTAACTTTAAAAAAAGTATTAAAATTATTCATATTAGTGTTTTGTCTGCATGTATGTCTGTGGCACTGTGTTTGAGCCTGGTGTCTAGAGAGACCAGAGGAAGTCATCAGATCACTGAGAACAGAGTTGCAGTTGTGAGCTACCATGTGAATGCAGGAAACCCAACCTGGTCCTCTGGAGGAACAGCCTATGTTCTTTACTAAGCTGTCCCTCCAGCCCCTTATTTTTATTTTTTTGCTAGAGAGTCTTTCGCTGTCTTGGGCCCCAGGATTACGCTAGACTGTCTGACTTGTGAGCCCTAGAGGTCTGCTTTCTCAATGTCCCCAGCATTAAGATTATAAGCTCACCGCATTAAACCATTGCATGGGTTCTGGGGCTTGAACTTGGGTCCTCATGTTTGCATGAGAAGCACTTTATCAAATAAACTTACCCTCTCCCCCAAGCGTGTTTATTTTAAGATCTTTTTCTGTCTGTGCTTCAGTCTGGGACATTCCTGTTGACATTTCTATGTACTTACTGATGGTTCCCTCTATGGCTGAGTCCCCAGCGGGCCTGGCAGAGGCTGTCATTTTTTTTCACTGCAATGTTTGCATTTCTGGTTCCATCATTTGGTCATGTGACCAGTCTGTTCTCACTCACCATCCACTCCCCCTTTAGAGTCTTTCCTTAGTATGTATGTCTCCTTTGCTTCAGACATATGTCATAGCTGAGTTTGGTTCTCATGTGTGTTTTATATCTTTGGGCTTTTCTTGCCTTTCACATACTTTGTGAGTTTTTCTGGACTGCACACATGGTGTGTGAGGTGGAGGGGGTTGAGGTTGATTGATGTCTAGAGCTGGCTGTCTCTGATGTTTGTTGGAGCCACAGGCAGCAGAGGGTTTGGATCTCTCCAATGCCTTTGTCTCCTTTTCTTCAGATGCTTTTGGTCTCTCTGAGTCTTCAGAGAGGCTCCTCTGGTAGTACCCTTGCTGTCATGTCTTGCTCTATTAGAGCCATGGAGGTGCAGCTGTCATGTGTGGGAGTGGTCTGTAGTCTGTGCTTAGCTCCCAGCCCTGCTGGCCCTGTGCCTAGACTGTCCTCTGCATCTTGCCTGCACTTCCCAGGTGAGTTTGAAGGGCTTTGTGAGGGGGGAGCCCTTGCAGGTGGGCTATGTGTCTATTAGAATCCTGACCCCTGGGCTTGGCTCTGGACATGCTCAGGGTGCATTTCACCACTTGCTTCTATCTCCCTCTTAGGGCCTGCAAGGATCTTTCTCTCAGGATCTTTTCCATCTCTTTACTGAGAACCAGGAAGGTTAGTGGAGATGAAGTCCATATCGTGTGGAATGCTCAGTTATGCTTTGAACATGAAGTGTCTCCCATAAGCTTGTTTGCTAACACCGTGCATTTCTAGCTTGTGGTACTATTTGGGGAGGTTCTGGAAACTTCTGATGATAGCATCTAGCTAGAGGAAATAGGTCACTGGAGCAGGTCTTAGGGGGTATCCTGTCCCTGGCTCCTTTCTATCTCCTTCTCTCTGTCCTATGTTCTGAGGTAAACTTCAAGTCCTGCTGCCTTGATGTTCTGCCCAAGTACATGGGGCCAAGCAACTGTAAGCTAAATGCTGTGCAACCACAAGCCAAAGCAAACAAGTCCCTTTAGGTTGCTTGTCAGATCTTTGGTCACAGCAATGGAAAAGTAACCAACACACCCAAAACATGGTGCTGTGCACTTCCCTTTTCTCACACTAGTTTGCACCCAGACTCCAGTGGCTTACAGATTACTGTCTGTACCCTTTGCCACCATGCTTTCCAAGGCCATTTAGGGTAGCTGCTCCTGCCTGCACTCCTGTTTGCACTTACCTTCGGTCTCCATGCTAACTCCCCAGCCACCTGGGCTTCTCTTGGACTATGGGTACTTGGTTGGCTTTTTCTCCTGAGGACGGGAACAAGGACCCCAAGTTCTGTCTGTGTAGAGCTGTGGTTGGGGTGAACTGAGGAGATTATTGCGTGATTGTCTTTGATGGTTTGTCAGTTATGTTTCTCCAGTAGGAAGCTGTGCATGTGTACTTTATTTTCTACTGAGTGTGGTGTGTGAAGCTGTAACTACTGCTGGGTTGCTGGGTATATGTTATAGCTATGAATGTGGTTGGTTTGAGTTGTCCCCGTTTGTGTGTTCTTCGCTTGTCATATTTATATGTCAATGTTATGTTTATTATATCATAGGAACTCAGAGTTTCCTCTTCCTGTAATCTACAGCTCTCCTTTCTAAGAACATAGCCACCAGCCCCCTATTTAGGTTTAAACAGCAAAAATTTCTTAACATTATCAGCCATGCTAGCACATATATGGTGTATATGGGTTTGTACTTAGTCTCTCTCTCTCTCTCTCTCTCTCTCTCTCTCTCTCTCTCTCTCTCTCTCATATGTATGTTTGAGGTGATGATCTTTTTCTGGCTTATTCATAGAGCTTTTTATATAGCCAGGAAATTGGTCTACCAGCTTTCATAGATGCTGTAAATATTTTCCCACTCCATCTCTCTAGTCTTTATTGCTCCTTTTAGCCACTAGTAGTTATTCACAGTGTTGGCTAAAGTATTCTGAATTCTTCGGTTGTTTTCTTCTGGAGACCTTGAAAAGAGTTAAAAATATGAAAGCAGTGCATGGTAATTATAAGAATAAAAGAGAGAAAAATAAGTAACCATTGCTGAAAAGACAACTGTTCCAAAATGTGATGTTTTCTTGTTTCCTATTTAGAATGCACTGGAAAGGATCCAAGGGCTGGGGGTGGGGGTGGGGCTTGCTGACTGGGCCTTGCTGCTGGGGACTTGTCTGAAGGCATGGTATATTTTGCCCACATTCCCTTTCTCTGGCTGTGTGGCCCAGGCTGGCCTCAGACTTATGGCTCTCTTGCCTCCACCTCCCAAGTACTGGGATTATATTGGCTTCTTTAAGATAGAAACTTCCATGTGGATGGGTGCTATCATAAACCATTATTTTATGTTCTCCAGGGTATAAGAGAAATATTTGCAGTTCCTCTGGGCCCTGCCTTTCTCCTCCTGTTCAAGTGTGGTGAGGGAGGGCCCAGCAGGGCTTCAGGATGCCTGCCCCAATTCATAGGCAATGGGAATGTTTTGTGCCTATATTTTCTTGTCTGTGCTATTTCAGCCCTTATTTTTGGTGGGAGAACATTAGAGGCAAATATTAGGATGTCAAATGGTAATTTCTACTGTGACTTTCAGGAGATAATGTTTTTCCCACATCTGGAGGAACATGGGAGAACTATTAGGGTTGTGCGTGTGATATGCATATGCTGTGGTGCAGGTGTGGGGGCTAGAAGACCACTCTATACAGTTGCTTCTGTCTGCCTTTACATGGATTCTAGGGATTGAAGTCATGTCATCAGCCTTGCATGGCAAGTGTCTTTACTCAGAGAACCAACTTGCTGGTCTTTTATGCAGGATTTTATTTTATTTTGTATTTTTACTTTACTGAGACAAGGTCTCATTCTTGGCTACATTGGAACTTGCTATGGAGACCAGATTGGCCTTGAATTCCAGAAATCTACCTGCCTTTGCCTCTGCCTCCTTGAGCACTGGGATTAGAGAAGTGTGTGACCACGCTCAACCCCTTTATGCAGGATTCAAGACTGTATTCAGGTCCCTCACTGTGGATTGTGGTATGTTTCCCCATTCCTGTGTTTATTTCCAGCTTATCTGGCTTCTGTTGTGTGTTATAAGGTGGGCTTTGCTGCTCTAGCTCAAGATTTCCCTTCTTACCTCCTTGTCCCTCTCTGAGCTGTGTAGCAATAGCTGTTCAGGGCTCTCAGTCCTCCTGCCTCAGTTTCCTGAGTGCCAGAATTACAAACATACTATGTCTATCTTGGACCCAGAATTCTCTTTATCTTAATTGGGTTGATTTTTATGGGACCTTTTGTTATTGCTGACCCTGAACCTCCTAACCCCTAGCGTATATAAAATGAGAATAAACTGTGTAAGGACTATAAACAGCTCAGCTGACCTGGACCTACCTGCACAGCACAGGGTGGATCGCTTGGATGACATGGCTGCTTTTTTTAATCTCCCTACTGGCTTTACTGTAGTAAATGTGCATGGAATAAGCTACTACTTTCCTTTCCCCACTGAATGGCTTTGGTACCCTTGTTGTGACACTGGCACAGGACAGTGTCAATCAGGGCTTATTGCTAGGCTCCCTGGTCTGTCCTGTCAATCTGTGGTCTTCCTTTGTGCTAGTCCATGCCAACCTGTTTTCTGAAGGACTAAAGGCTGTTGACACTAAGTAATGAAGACCTTCAACTTGCTGCTGCTTCTCCTTTCTCCCTTTTCCTCTTTCTTTCCCTTCTCTTGCTTCTTCCTCACCCCTCCTTACTTTCCCTCTCTCCCCTCCCCTCCCCTCTCCTCCCCTTCTCCATCTTCTTTCTCCTTTCTCAGGCTCCCTGGAACCAGGATTATAGGTGCATGCTACCATGCCTGACACAATTTCTTCTTCTTCTCCTTTTTTTCTCCCCTTCTCCTCCTCCTGAGATTATTTTGGATATTTGGGGTTTCTTGAACGTTCCATGTGGATGATAGAATGGAGTTTTGTGGGATTTTGCTGCCTGCTGCACTAGTTGTGTATCTTCCCCCTGACCCTCAGCCTGTGCAGTTATCACCAGCGTCTTTGCAGCCATATTATTTGGGTTCTTTGGGTGACATTTCACTTTCTTGTTTAATTCCTATTTGTTCCTTACAGTGTTACCCTAAGTGAGATAATTTTTAGCTTGGCTTTTGGATTGTTTATTGTGGGTATAAAAATACTGGTTGCATATGTGATGATTCTTTATCTTGCTATTTTGCTAACTGTACTGGTTCTAAGAGTTTTCTCTGTATAATTTTTGAGTTTTGTATATCCAGGATCATGTTGTCTTTGAGAGGAGACAAGTTATCTCTTCCTTTCAGTTTGAGACCTTTATTTCTCTTTCTTGCTTGATTTTTCTCACTGGGACATGAATCACCATGTTGCACAGAAGGGTGTAAGTATCTTTACTTGTTCCTGGCCTCAGCAGAAAACTTTTTTTCTGAAGTTGGTGTGCTTTGCTGTGTGTCTTTTGGGTATTGCATGGTAAAATTATGGAGGGTTCCTCAGGATTCTTTCTTTGCTTTTTTAAATTAAAATTTTCTTAGATTTCATTATTTTTATGTATATGAGTGTTTTCCTGACTTACAGGTCTGTGCACCACTTGTGTGCCGTGTCTGCAGAGGACAGAAGAGGGCTTGGGATCTCCTTGGATTGGATTTACAGTTTTTAGCTGCCATGTGGGTGCTGAGAATTGAATTTTGGTCCTCTGGAAAAGAAGTTAAATTATTATTATTGCAGTACTAGAAATTGAAACTAAGACTCCAACACAACTGAGCCATACCCCAGCACTACAATGAACTTGTACTATATATATATACACACATACATACACATATATATATATTTAGCACGAGAGTAGCTATGATGTTTTTCTCCTTATTCTTTGTGGTTTCAAGTTTATTATTTACCCCAGGAATTCTTCTGGATTTTGTTTGTAAAGAAAGACTCATTTATATATGTATGTATGTATGTATGTATGTGTGATATATGCATGTATGTATATGATTCTGTAAATAAGCACTCTCCCACTGGCCTGGTATTCCTTGTCTATTGTTTGTGCTCACCAGTGAGGCCTGGGTCCTTCTGCCAGCTGTGCTAGGTCTTCTGGGGACAGTATTGTCAGGCTGCCTTGGCATCTTTGCATGTTTTCTGCTAGGGATCTGTGGCAAACATGCTAGGTGGCCAGTCTCAACTCTTACATGTTCCCACTAAAATGAAATTACTCCATGAAGGTCTTCTTTTCTTCCTTTAAAAAAGCATTGTAGAGAATCACAAATTACCTGCACATTCCACCTTTCAGAAATCTTCATCCTTGGGATGTCTGACATCACAGGTCAGCAGCAGGTTACTTGACAGTGTCCCTTGTCCCCAACTTAAAGGGTTAGATTCTGTTCTTCTGGGATTAACAGCCAGCCAGAGATGGAGTTTTGAGCTACATTTTCATGTTAGGCCCTGTTTGTGATTGCCCTGCCTGCCTTGTGGGGTGACTACTTGAAGCTATCCCCCCCACCCATTTGCTTCTGGTGCTTGCTCTAGCTTACACCCTATGCCATCTGTGGCTAACCAAAACCACACTGGTGCCTTTGCCACATCTTAGGGCTCTTTGTGCTAATGTGCTCCAGACTGTCTGCGTGTCTTCCTGCTCCAGTGCTTCCAGGTCACCGTCCTCTCTGGCCTGCTTGATTTTTCTTCTCCTCCAGGAGATTTTGACCTGATGTTTGTTCTGCAGTTTTCTGTCTCATGCATTTGTGCTAGTATCTTCACCCCGTCCTTGGCTGTTATGTTTGTCAAGGGTCTTTCCCAGGAGTACCTTTTCCCTGTTCCTTGACTACACTCTCCAAGGTGAAGTGAGAAGTCGCTCTCCCCCACCCCACTACTATTCTATTGTTTGAGGTACAGCCATCTTTCAACCTAGTTCTGATTGGCTGTCTCAGAACTCGATGATGGTTGAAGTTACTGTCACACTGAGTCTTATAATAGCGCATGTGGGCTATAAAGCAATGTGTAGGGGCTTGGAGGTGACAATCTCTGAGGAAGGCATGGCAGGAAAGCATGATGTAGCTTGCTTGTGATGGAAAAATACAGGCTTAGGATTGATGACTGTTGGTTGTGGAGCCTTGGTGACCCAGAGATGGCATGCTGGGGGAGGAAGTGGCCTGTGGTCATGCATGGTAGCAGTGTTGAGCTTCTAAGACTCTTGAGGACAAAATGTAGAGGTCCTGATGTCAGAAAATCAGGGTCTGAATGTATGATGTGGGTGAGTTGAGGGTCAGGCCTGTTGGCTCTGAAGATCTGGAGGTTGTTGTCTTTTACTGAAGGATGAGAGGCACTGTATTCTGCGGAGCTGGCAGGCTGTATCTTCTGGAGACTTCTGTGGCTGCAGCAGGAAGAAAGACTGAGAGAGGAAGAGCTGAAAGGAGATGCTTTGGGGGAAGAAATGTAGCAGCCTGGGGCTGGGCAGTGTAGCTGGCACGGTGCTTGGCCTGCTTCAGTGGTAAAAGCAGAGGATGTAGGGATGGGCTGCACGTGGGCAGATCCATGATGAGCTGAGGAATTGGACCACTACAGTGATGGCCACTTTGAGGGGAAAAGTTGGGGGGAGTGTGATGATCTGAGAGAGAGCCAAGTGTATGGAGGTATATGATAGAGCAAGTATTTGAGAAGATGTGACAACATATGGGCACAGGTAAGCATGGAGTTTGTGAAAGTGAGCATGGTCATCAGTGAATGTGGAACCCAAGAGTATGTGTGCTTGAGAATGAATACAGGTGAGTGTGAGCACAAATGAGTGTAGAGCCGGGGAGGATGAGCGTGTGTGAGAGTGAGCATGTATGACACTGAGTATGGTGCCTGTGAGTGTGTGTGAATGAGTGTAGGAAGAAGCAAGGCTCTGTGAGGTTAGGACAGTGAGAAGACAGTTCAAGAAGACCCAGAGGAGGCTGGTCAGGGGTGAGGGAGCATGTCCACAGGAACCTGGTGGGCACTTCCTGTGACTCATTATGGTGTCCTTTTCAAGTTATCTTCTTCTGCTCTCCATAGAGTATTTTCAGTCATGTATTTAGACAGCTAATTCTTCCACTGCTGTGGGTGACCTCTTACAAATAGTAAACAAAGAGGTTACTTTTGTCTAAAGCATTTTCTTGGTGTTGTCTGGTTCATAGTTATTGTGGACCCACAGTGAAAGTAGGGGAAAAGTCAGATTAATGTGCTAAACAAGATCATGATTCAAAAACTGGTTTGGAAGGGCTTGCAGCCTGAAGTGTTCCTCGAGGTGACAGCATATGCTCTCACAGCCATGTCCATGTAGCCTTGAGCATGACTCCTGGCAGGGCCGCTTTGGAAGGGCTTGCCAGGTTCCGTACAGGATAAAACTATATCTCTGCCAATATCACCCTGGTTCTGATCCATTCCCAAATGAGCTGATGCTACATGACACAGTAGCTGAGATGGATGAGGGGTCCAGGTCTTGCACAGCTGGACTTCTTGGTGTGAACCAGAACCAGGGAGCATTTAGTTGGTGTGGGCCTGTGGGTGTGTCGTGGTGGCAGATCCAAGTTGTGCCAGGTATTGCTTGCCTCCCCTCCCCTTCTTTCTGGGTGGTTTTGTGATGAACATGAGATGAACAAAGGTGATATTTGAGAGAGCAGAGCTTGAGTTGGGATCTCTGGCTTCTGTGGACAATGGGACACTAAGATGTAGTAGACATGCAGGTTGTGGGCCACTCAGCTGGTTCCCATGGATGCTGAAAAGTGTTTCCATTTACACGGGAGGGAGAGAGGGAGAGAGAGAGAGAAGGAGGGAGGGAGGAAGGGAGGGAAGGAGGGAGGGAGGAAGGAAGGAGTCTCAGGCTTAAAGATGTGCCTTGTTAGTGTCTAGCCATGCCTAGTCTATGTCTGTCCAGCTGAGTGGTCATGAGACAGGTGTATGTATGTCACCATGCTAAAGTCCCTGGCAGCACAGGATTATGCAAGGACCTGGTATCATTATACCCTGTGTTCCTAGGTAAGTGTTCCTCAGTGTGCTTGTTTTGTGCAAAGCTCATGTGTGTAAATGACAGGAGAGGCCAGTACTGTATGCTCCAGGCTGGGGAAGGTACCCTCCAGCCAGCTCCTCATTTAGCTTCTTTCTGTAGAGGTAGTACAGAAATGGCAGTGTGCCCAGGTACCATTGAAATAAGACCTGAGTCTGGAATCTCTATTTCCCTTGGCCTCTCTCAGTTCAGACCATTTCTGCTCGCCTGGTTGAGGTATAGCTTTCTCTTTTGTCCCCACTTAAAGATGTCATGCTCTGGTTCTGAAACCTAATGACACGTGTATCCATTTGTGTGAGAGGTGGAAGTGCTGGATAGATGGATGGGACTATGTGGGTTGTGGCCCCTGTGACAAGCAGCTCAAAGATGATTGTGTTGGGTTGCCAGTGTCCCCCCACCTGAGAGACTTGCAGTAAGTACAGTGGAAGCCCAGGTTTAGCAGGACAAAGCACACATGTTTTGCTCTGCACCACGGAGCCCTTTCAGAGCTTACCTGGCTGGGGACTTGGACCACACAGCAGAGGCGGGAAGATCATACTTGGGCTTTGCCTCTGATCAGACCGACGTTAGTGGATTTTGCATTTGTTTCCTGATGTGAGTCCCACTTCTAATACTGAAGGGCACTTGGAGTGTTGGCAGAGTCCCCGAATGAGAATAAGGAGAAAGTGTGGCAGTTGGGACCCCTAGTCATGTTAGAGTTCCATGTGCTGGAACTAGTGGTTACTTAGTAAAGAAACAGCAGTTCTGGAGACTAGCTGCCTTGAAGGCCATGCAGTGGGCTCTTGCACTGAGAGGTTCTGGGGGGCTTCGCTGCCCTTGCCTTCTCCCCTACCCATAACCCTCACCCTCCACAGATCCACTGAGAATGTGCTCAGAGGCCCGGGCAAGGCTCTGTCTTCCATGACTCCGCTTCCACCTAGACTGAGAGAGAGGAACAGTGAGGCCCAGGGCCAGACCTGCTGCTGTGTGCACATGCCCCATTTACTGCACTCTGTCACTGTGGGCATTCAGCTCTGTCTGCCTTTTGGCTGCTGTCAACTAAAGTTTCCACGTGGAACACGTTTTACTTCTCTGTAGAATACTCTGAGGACTTGCTGGTTAAATAGTGGTCCAGATTTAACATTTCAAGGACCAGACTAACTGCTCCCTCCAGCAGCGTAGAGGGTTTCTGTTTGCTGCCCTTTTTGCTGACAACATTTTAGTATCCTAACCACTGTATAATCTGCCTTGATTGGTTGGTTATTTATTTATGTTTCATTTATTTATTTTTTTAAGACTGGTTCTACCCATGTAGCCCTGGCAGGCCTAGAACCAGTTTGTGGACCAGGCTGCCACCAGACTTGCAATGACCCTCCTGTCTCTGTCTTCTAATGCTAGGATTACAGTGTGCCCCCCCATACCAGGATCCTTTGTGGGTTTGGATTGGCATTTCCTCAAGGCAAATGATGTCGTGCCTCTGTCTGGGCTTGGCTATTCTGTTCATGTTCTTGTCCCACTCTGGCTTGTCTTTGTTGTGCCCTGTTGTTGCCTTCTGTGGGGACAAAGCAGTGTCTCCTGTGTGTGTGAAACCCACCTGGGAGTTCCCCCAAGTCATCCATTTAAGAGTTGGTGGATGTCCAGTTTCCTCTGTGTTCCTTGTATGGGCTGTGATGCTCTTTTTCCGTGCCACCTTTTCCCCATCATTAGTTTTCCTGCAGTTCTCTCTCCATGATTTTCAGAATACTCATTGGGCAGAATTCTGGTTTAGGGCCAGCATGGCTAGGTAGCCTGGGTTCTGCTTCTCTGGGCCTTCCCTGTGGGTGTTCAAGTTCTGCCTATCTGGGATGAACTGGGCAGTGACTTCAGTTTCAATGGCAGAGAAAGGCCTTAGGAAAAACCAACCAAACAACCAACAGACAGACAGATAGACATGTAATATGTTTATAGCCTTTGCAGTTTTTTTTTAAGTGTGTACTTAAGAGTGCAAAGTACACACTTTTGCATTATTGAATGGCTTTGACACTCCTAGGGCAGAACTAGTCTGCCTATGGGACACTGGCTGTCTTCCCCCACGCCAGCTTTTGATCAAGGCCTGCCCAGGGCATCTCATGCTTGTTCACACCAGGCTCTGAGTGAGTCCCACACTTAGGCTTGGTTGGGCTACACTGCCCTGGACCTGACTGGCACAGAGCTTGAGGGAGCACTGTCAAGGATCAGCGGTCTTTAAGTGTGACCACAGCTCTTTCTTGCTTCCCTGAGCAGGGCTTGTCATGGCTGACACTGGGCTCTTCTGGCCCTGCTTCTTGTTTGGGAGCACATGTACATACATGCCATGGGGTTTCCATCTGCTCTCTGTTTCTTGAAAGTTCGGAACATTGGGACTAATTCTCCAAATCACCCTCTCCTTGCCCCACCTCCCAGAAGAGCCCTCTGGCATCTAATGGTGTGTGCTCATATAGCTCTGCAGAGTGCTTCTGTCTGTCTCAGGCCGGGATACTGTGGATTAGCTTGTTGACTTTAAAAGCAGATATATGGCCCCAGCTGGGGCCAGAACAAGGATGTGGGATGTAGGTGTTGTGTGCCTGACTCTGGATGAGGGAGGACTGCTCAGTTTTACCTAGCAGGGGCAGCCTACAGAGCCCAGCTTGTGGTAGATGGTCTCCCTCTGAGGTACTCCACCCTGTGGGTAGGGCTCCCCCCTCCCAGCTCCCCCTGTGAGCCTGCCTCAGGCTTCTCTACTGGAGCCTCTGCTCTCTGTTGGGGTTGTGACTGTGCTCTGATCTCCTCTTTCCTCTTCATTTACAGCCAGAAAACCTGCAGAAGAACTGGCTTCGGGAATTCTACCAGGTAAGCACCTCTCAGCAAGCACTTTCCAAGTGGCCACTTGGGTGGTGAGTATCTCTCATCGTGGTGCTTCTATGTGAGGGTACATCTTGTCCGTGTGGAGCACAGGAGTGGCTGTTACTAGGTCAGTCCTAGGAAGTGGTTGTTAACATTGCCTCATGATGGACACTTTGCTCTTGGGCTCCCACCTGGAAGGGAGGGAAACAGAACACACAGTACCATGGTAGCGGTGCTTCTTTGAGTTTGGTATCTGTACCATGATGAATAGCACTTTTCAGGAGCGCCCCCCTAGCTGCCGCATGAAACATGGACAGATCCACACAGGGCCTGCCACGGGTCTAGGTGAAAAGCCAGTGGGGTGTTACTTTGAATAGCTAGGTGCAGTCTCCGGGTGCATCCTGGTAGGAGGACAACAGTGCAGCAAGCAGCCACCTGGTTCTATTGGTGGCTCTGGGTGGATGACAGATCTCTGAACAGATGATATGTAGACCTGGAGGATGAGAAGGGCTGAGCAGCCAAGAAGGATAAACCAAGGTAACTGGGTAAGTGACCATAGCCCACAGGACAGCAAGGCCTGCTGGATATGTACACAAAAGTTCCCACAGGGTTTTCACAGGGTTAGGCCAGGACTGTGGTGTTTAATTCTCTCAGCTTTGTTTATTTGTTGGGTGGAGGTGGACAAGGGTGGGACCCCAAGCCATGCAGGAGGCAAAGAGGCAAGGAATTATAGTATCCCAGGGCCCATGGTGCACACCTGCTTATGGCTCTGCAGCTTGCTGGAGGTGCTGGCTGGGTGCAGAGAGGGTTGGAAAAGTCACAGTTCGTGTTGGTAATCCTGGGTACAGTGATGTGGGTCTTCTGGGCCTGAGTCCCTTTATCTCACACAGCACTAGACAGCCCTCCTGTCCTGCTGGCCACCATATATGTCTGCTAGGTATTTGGAGGTGGGGCCCATTCACTCAGAATCTAGCATTTATGAATCTCCCATCAACCAGGTTTTACACTTGGTTCTGGTTAGGGATGTTAAGGCAGATTTTTGGTGTGTATTTAAGGCTAAGGAAGGAAAGGTTCTGAGTATGCATTGGGGTTGGAACAGATAAGGAGTTGATAGTCAGGGAAGGGCCTTGCCATTTATGGATCTGAGTTAGTAAGGGCATGAGCTTTGCCATGGGAGGGTCTGATTTAGTGATGGGCTGGTCAGGACCTTGTCATAGAAGGGGCTGAGGTAGTGAGGGACAGGGTAGGGTTTCACATAGAAGGCCAAAGGTAGCCAAGGGAGGGCAGACACCTGCCCTGGAAGGGTCTGAGGTGGTAAATTGTAGCTTAAATTCTAATCAGTCTTAATAATAAAAATCTGGAGCCAGATAATTGGAATAAATGCTGAAAGATCAGAGAGACAAAGGAGCAGCCACCAGTGAGACTTTTTGCCTCTGTTGAATCCTCAGGCTGAATGGGCCGAGCTCGTGTCTTCTCCACCTATATTCCTCTGTCCACCCAGCCATATCACTTCCTGTTTCCACCTCCCTAGTGCTGGGTGGGATTAAAGGCAAGAGCCTCCCAAGTACTGGGATCAAAGGTGTGAGATCCCAAGTGCTGGGATTAAAGGTGTGGGCCTCCACCACCTGGCTCTGTTTCTCTTTTAGATTAGATCGATCTCACATAGTTCAGGGTGGCCTTGAACTCCTGATTTTCCTGCTTTCTCCTCCCTAGTGCTGGGACTAAAGGTGTGTGCCACCACTGCATGGCCTCTAAGGTTAACTAGTGGTTAGCCCTGCCCTCTGATCTTCAGGCAAGCTTTATTTGTTAGAGCACAAACAAGTATCACCACAATAGGTGAAAGCAGGGGAAGCCTCTGTCAGATGTCAGTGAGTGAGCAGAGGAGGGTCATGCGAGAGGAGAGTTGTGGGGAGGCTCGGGGCCAGTGGATTCAGGGTCTGGGAGCCAGGAACCTGTCTCTGGAGTGCCAGGTCTGGGTCCTGTGTATATGGTGTGGTATGGCCTTGAGATTGTTTTATGAGCTTATATGATTCTGTGGATACCCACAAGATGCTAGGCATGTATTCTTTCTGTTCTCATAGTCCCTGTGTGGTATGGTGCATGTTCTTAGGTTAAACCAGGGGGTTGATGGACCTTGGTGTAGGCTATGGCCACAGTAGAGATGGTATCACTCTCTTGCTTGTAAACCAATTCTAAGAGTGATTGGTGCAGGGAGAATCATATCTAGGATTATCCCAAGGTAGAAGGAAGCAGAGTTCTTACTTAGCATGCCCTGGTGTCAGCATGGATGAGTTGATAGAGGGATATGGTTCAGGGTGAGGGAGAGGCATGAGGAACATGCATGGATGCAGGGCCCTCCTGGAACTCGGATCCCGGATTTGATAGGACCCGGTCTAGCTGGTATTACATGTGGTGCAGAATGGTCCTGCTTGAACTTGCCTCTCCTGCAGAAGGGTCATGGTCTTGCTATCTGGGAATAGGGATTGGCTTGTGGAAAATAGCTATCTATGCCAGCCCCCAGGCATTTAGTTAGGTGGGAGATTCAGCCTTACACTGAGGCCCCAGCTGGCTCACCTGGCCCTCTGAGTCTCTCTTCCTGGTTCCCTGGTGACAGATGGAGGCATGAAGCAGTGAAGTGATAGATAGATAGACAGACAGACAGACAGATAGATAGATAGATAGGCAGACAGACAGACAGGCAGACAGGCAGACAGATAGGCAGGCAGGCAGGCAGACAAACAGAAGATAGACAGATAGACAGGCAGGCAGACAGACAGACAGACTCCTGTAAGGTGAGGCCAGGACATTCCTGTGAGAACCAGAGTCGTCCTTAGCCACAACCAGAGCAAGTGGTAGCTAGGTCTGAATATTTGAGGATAACACTGGTTTGGTGATGTTCCAGGATGACCATCACATAAAGCCAGAACTGTGAATCTGGAGCTAGACTTGAGAGTACAGAGATAGTGCAAGTGAGTTTGGTTCTGAAGGTGCTCACCAGAGAAAGCCAGCACAGGAGCTGTGTAACTAGAGCTAGGTCTGGCTTACACTGTGTCTATCTGATTAATGTTATCTGGGTACCTGCTTTCTAAGGCAGGTTCTCAGTGCTGGTCTGAAGGGTCTTGCTGATGTTGCATACTTGCCCTTACTCTCCACTGGCTGTTCAGTCATGCCCTTATGTTCAGGCCATGCCCTGGTCCCTCATCCTCATTGGAGGAAAGCATGAGTGAGCTTGTAGCTTGTGCTCTGAACGTATGGTGAGAACAAAGAGTTCATGTTGTGAAAGTTGAGGAGAATGAGAAATAATGCCTCTCCTCTGTATTTTAGCATGTCATTGCAATTATAGTGCCAAATGTAGATAATGTAGTAAATTCAGAGTCATTGCCCCAGCCCACTCATTTATCATTCATTCTTATGAACTTAATTCATCTGGGAAGCACCAGCATGAACAGGACATACACATTGCTCTCTCCTGAGCATCTGTACATCATGTTAGGGATGAGGAACCTTTTTTTTTTTTTTTTTTTTTTTTTAATGTAGTTATGGACAGTTTCCAAGGGAGATTAGAACCTGAGGGATTAGGATGAACCCTTGCTTGCATTGTACTGATTTTATTTCTTTCAGCCTTACGGGTGGGATAGCTAGAAAATTAGCTTCAATTTTACTGATATTGACAAAGGTAATGTACTTTAGTGTTGGGCTCTCAGGAACAAGGTCCCCTTGCTTTGTGTGTTGATGTGCCCAAGAGTTACCTATCTGGTATGTAGTGAGTGAGGTGTGTGTGTGTGTGTGTAAGGAATGGGCAGTTGTTAGTTGAATATCATTCTGAAGGAATTGAACAGAGAAAAAAGCTTAAAAAGTATTTCCTCTGCTACATTCTACATGCAGCTTGATATATATTCACACATCTTATTATGTATGTGTCTGTCTAAGTGGGGCTACAAAGGAATATATTATATCTTCTGTAAATGGTTCACAGACATACACCTTTTCTGTAAATCAGTATTCAAAACTGTTTCAGTAGCTTAGCAGTATTTTCTTATATGGTATACTTTGACTTTTGAAGTCCTTTTTCTATTATCAGAACTTTTAGGTTGTTTGAATTTGGTAGCAGTATAAGGATAATTTAAAAACAAAACAGGATATAATGCTGTTTGTACAAATAAAACAAGAGGGTTTTTAAAATTATTTTTCTCTTGCTGTAACAAAATACCACAGCCAAGGCAACTTATAAAAGAAAACATTGATTTGGGGCTTACAATTTCAAAGGCCTTAGGGTCCATGATGGTGGAACACAGGCATTGTGATAGGAATACCGGAGAGCTTACATCACACACACACACACACACACACACACACACACACACACACACACACACATACACACACACACACACACACACACACACACACACGGAGTGGTGCAAGTCTTTTGAACCCTCAAAGTCTGTTCCCAGTGACACACTTCCTCCAAGACCACAGTTCTTCCCAAATAGTTACACCCACTTAGGCCCAAGTATTCGTATCCAAGATAAGAGTGTATAAGGGTGGTAGGGAACATTCTCATTCAAGCCACCACCCAGGCACTAAAAAATTTTTAAATTGATATGAGAGCAATTTTGTATTTATTAAGAAGAGCAAGAAAGATGAAAAATGATTCAAAGAGGAAGCCAGTGCACAGAAGTCCTCCCCTTAACAGTTCTGAAGTGAACTAGCTTAATACATATGAAAGTGGCCAAAATCTATAGCAGGGCAGTCATCATGAGCATCCTTCACACAGGCCTTTCCATGACCATGGGCATGTGTATTGCTGTCTTTGAATGTAGCCTTATAGAACAGTTCACAGATACCGAAGGTGAGTGAGTTAGCAAGAGGGGTGCTAAACAGGTGCTAAGCCCCATCTTCAGTGGCTCCCATGGTCTTTATGGGGTTCTAAGAACTATAGTATCTGTGTTCAATGAACATGAAACAACAGTTGCCAGTTTATCCTCCTGCCTTAAGAAAACCAGAACCGGCCATGTTTCAAGCACTAGACAGCACACCCTTGAGCAGTGGTCCCAGGGGAGGGAGCAGCTGAGGGAAAGAAACACTTTGCTCACTCAGTTTGTAGTGGAGAGAATCCATAGCAGCAGCCAGCAGTCTCCAAAGGTGAGCTTAGCAGCCAGTCACAAATTATTCAGCAGGTGAGCACAGGAGAGCATGGCCTGGCATGAGGGAAGCAGCTGCAGTGTGTTTCTGAATGTCCATGTTGTCAGCGTGAAAGACCCTGCCTGTAGCTTTCCTCACTGCCTGTTGCCCCGCTCCTCTTCCCACTGATGTTTTCTCTTTCTTTTCCTTACTCTGGGTTCACTCCATTCTTTTATATCTAGCTTCTGGAGATGGAAAGCAAAATAAAAACTAAGTCAGAATATATCATGGAATATTATACTGAGATCCTATAGGAAATAAAAGATAACATGGGGAACAACACTGACACTTTATGCCAGCAGACGGAAATTTTTGGAAAAACATAGAGTCAGTGTTTACTCTAGAGGCAGTAAATGAATGTGGCCCTATAGTAAATGAGCTTGGTCCCGTACTCATTAGATTAAAATTTTGCTCATATATTTCCCCCAAACCCTCCAGGTCCAGATGGCTTCACTGGTGAGTTCTGTCCAACATTTCAGCAAGAAGCACTAACAGTTTTACAGGAACTTTCCAAGAAAATTGAGTCACAGTTGATGCTTCCTTACTCAGCCTGTGACATGAACACTAATTATCCTGGCACCCAAAGTAGACAGACATGATAAGAAAAACACATATCAGTACCCACCCTGGAAACTGATCCTTAAAGGTTCAGTAGATCAAAATCATGTTGTCAAAATGTCTTCTAAACTGTTGCTGTCAACATTAGCCAGAGAAGCTTCTCTCTGCAGTGGTCCTCTGTCAATGCAGAGAGCTATGACCAGCCAGAGTGCTGAGATGTGCAGTGAGTGCTCAGCCCTAAGTGAGACATAGTATCAGTTCTCACCCCACTGATCAGACACCATCACAGAGGACCAGCAGGAAGAGTATAAGAGCTGGAGAACTGAAGAATGCTCGGAAACATTGTCTTAAGGGCGTGACATGGCCTTGGCAGCCATGAACTCATTGACTGCACACGGTCACTCAGCACTCCAACTAATTGCACTAACTGGATTATTAGCCTTAAAAGGAGAGGATATGAAACAGGAAGGGGAATGTTTGAGGGTGCCTGGAGGGAATGGAAGGGAGAATTTGGGGAGCATATGATCAAGGGGCATTGCTTACATGTATGAAACTGTCATATGTTAAGTAGAAAGTATTTATTTTAAAAGATTGAGCAAATCAAAGCTATAAACATGAAAATACATATGCATCCCAGTGATAATTTTTCCTCAGTTTCTATGCGGAATGAGTTCTTGTGCATCCCACAGATATGATCCCTTCTATGAAATGGCTCAATATTTGATAAAGTTTGGTGTACATCTTCCCACATGGCTTAATATCTAACACAATGCAGATACTGTATAAATGGTTATCATTGATATTACTTAGAGAATAACAACAAGACAGATGTTCACTGGAGAGGCACTTTTCCTCCAGGTATTTTCAATCTGTGGTTGGTTGAATTATGTATGTAGAACCACAGATGTAGTTAATGTATAATGACTTAGGAATTCAAGGCCAGCTTAACATTCAAACAATCAATGACTATAATCATGTTGATTAGGGAGAAAAACCTGCATTTGTCTCAACAGATATAGAAAAATTATTTGAAAAAAATCTGTAATGTATTTGATTAAAAAATGAAAAGCAACTGAGAAAACAGCCAGGTGTGGTGATACATACCTTTAATTCCAGCATTCAGGAGGCAGAAGACTGTGGGTCTCTATGAGCTTGAGGCTAGCCTGATCTACATAGTGAGTTTAGGCTAGCCAAAGGCTAGTGAGACCCTGTTTCATGAACAAATACATAGAAAAGTATAGAAAACAGTTGCCTCAGAGCTGTGGGAGCATGTGCAGTCCCCTCAGTTCACTTGTATCTAATGGGGACAAACATGACTTGAGATCTTTCTTGAGATGAGTTTCTCTGTGTCGCCCTAGCTGTGCCAGAACTTGCTCTGTAGACCAGACTAGCCTTGAACTAACAGACATTCACCTGCCTTTGCCTCCCAAGTGCTGGGATTAAAGTGTGCTCTAGTACTGCTCAGCTTGCATAATAACTTCTTCCCTGAAGACTGGAGCAACGTAGTGCTGTCTTTCTCCCTGTGGTGGTGAAGGGCCGTGTCACTGCAATGCAGCAAGGACTGAAACAGAAGAGAAGAAACAAAACCCTCTATGGGCAGAAGACATTTTGATTGCCTAGAAAATCATGATGATCTTCAAAGACTTTGACTGCTGTACTGCTAACTGGATATATTTAGTTTTCCACATATAAGGCCAGTGTGAAAGCATGCTTTTATAAGCTACAGACAACCTATCAGTAAAATGAAGTACCCAGGTAAAATCTAATATAATGTCAATATATATACATTGAAAAGCCACAAGACACCAACATAAGAGCAAAGAATATGAAGAATTTGAGAAAGGCCACATTTGTGGGTTAGAAGATGGGAATTATGTCAGAGTATTAATTTTCTATCATCTGATATACTACTAATTTAATGTAGTTGTGATAAAAAAAAAATATCATTAGCAGCATTCCAGACTGTAGTAAGTAGTTTCTGGCCCAGACTAGCCTCAAGGTCTGGACCTGCCCACAGCTGCTTAGCTTTGCCTAACCCTGAGGTCCAGACCAGCAATCCCAAAGTCCCAAAGAAACACACAGAAGCTTATATTAATTACATATTGTTTGGCCTATGTCTCAGACTTATTTCTAGCTCTCTATTGAATCTTAACCCATTTCTGTTCATCTGTGTCTTGCCACATGGCTTGTGGCTTACCTGAGTTCCTTTACATCTTGCTGTCTCAGTGTCTCTCTCTGACTTTGTCCTTCATTCCCTTTATCTATTATTTTAGCTTGAATTTCCTGCTTGCTTCTAAGATGTCTTGCCATAGGCCAAAACAATTCCTTTATTAACCTAAAATAAAGACATCCCACAACACCAGACAAATAGTTTTTATAGGGAAGCCCTATTATTAGGTCTCATTAGATATAAAACAGTTTCTTGGTTATAGGTTATAGGTTTATAAGTTTTGGAAATAACTTAGTGGTGCAGATTTAAAAATGGTGGTGCTTGGCAGACACAATGTAGAAGGAAAAGCAGATAGGCTAGAATATTACTTATTTTTGTTTGAAAAATTTCATTTATTTAATGTATCATATCATGAGAAACTGCTCAGATTTTTCTAGGCACAGTAATAAAATCAGGCTAAGAGTTGGTATTATATATAATTACAGCACTCCAGTATGGCAGCATTCCACTTCCTCCAGGGACCCCCAACTTACTTCTTCCACTTCCCCCAGGAAGTGATAGGATCTCAGATCTTAATACCCTATCATGATGTAAGCAAATATACAAGAAGTGTGAGCTTAATTTTGATGTTAACTTGGCTGGCTTGAGGTATACCTGGAGAACTGGTCTCTCTCTTTGAATTAGTTTGATATAGTCCCAAATAAAAACATATTAAAAGCCTTCTACAGCTTTGACCATGGAGCATTGGGAGGTTAGTGTTGGTATGTTGGTTATAGAGAAGGCTTGATGGATCACCAGAGCCAACTCTAACATCTTATAGGGCAATCAAAAGAGTGTATGTAAAGTTTATAAGTCCTTTCTAATTTATTTAAATTTTAAAGGACTCAGGATTTTTTTTTCCACATGAATTTGGTAGGAAAATGATAGAGGAATATAGGAGGAATTGGGGGAAAGAGAATGAGGCATATAGTTGCCTAAACACAGTGTATGCATGCATGAAATTTTCAAACAATAAAAAAGAAAAGAATTTTAAAAAGTCTTAGCAGGAGACAGGTATGTGGTACATGCCTGTGATCCCTGTACTTGGGCAGCTGAGTCAGGAGGATCATGACTCTGAGTACAACCTAGGCTGCATAATAAGACCCTGTCTCAAAAAAATTGGCAGCAGAAATTTTTGCTGTAAGTATAAAAATATGATTCTAAAAATATATGGGCAAGGGAAGGAACTGGAAGAGCCAAACAGAAGCAAATCCTGACTTGAGAATTCACATTCTGGTTTCAGGAAGTGCCATAGAACTGCAGTAGTCAGGACAGGCATTGACCGTTGTGTGGAGGCACAGATGGGTGTGGCAAAGATGGAGAAGTGACCCATGGATATGGCCAAGTGACCACCTGCAGTACAGAGTTCAGGTTCTAGAGGGGTGGCCTGGCCAGTATGCACTGGGACAGCTGCTCAGCCAGGTGCAAATGCACCTGTAAAATCCACAGTTTGTACTATGACTCACTGTGAGTCATAGAGCTAAATGTCAGTCCACACTTTCTACTAGGTACAGAAACTGGCTCAACATAGATCGTAAAGCAAATGTAAAACTTATGCCAATGAAACTTCTAGAAGAGAGTTTTTTTTTTTTTTTAAAATAGATTTTTGACATCCTTGGTTAGGTAAATATTTCTTATGTCCAACACTAAAAGCATAACTCAAGAAGGGGAATCTATTAGGTTAGACTTCATCATGTTTATAATAGCCCTTCATGACAACAGTGTTGAAAGAATGAAAAGAAGCCTACAGTGGGGAAGGTGGAATTTAGGATGAAGTAGTCTCAAAAGCTCATATAGTGAGGTGTGGTTGCCAGCTGATATGAATCTATTGGGATTAATTCTTTGACTTAATTTCATTACTAAGAAGTAGAGCCTGCTGCTGTCGGTTTACCTAGATGACACAAGGGCATGATTATACTGAGACTTGATTCACATATGTACAGTTACTTTATTTGTAATCCTTGCCTTTGAGAGAAACCAGGCTCAGAACATGTCACATGACTCTGTCATGTAGTCTGGAGGAGTGATGGGACTATGAAGCAGAAAAGCCACTTTGCTGGGCTGCTGTCCTCTGTTGGCTGACTTCTAAACAATGTGCTCCTTATAGAAGTAGTGGCCTTTTATGCCTCTGTTTGCTCTGTACCTCTCTGTGAGTAAGACCCTGACCTTCTCTTTACATAATTGTGGAAGAAATGGATGGATGAATGAAAGAATAAATTACTAAGACTGGAAGAGAAGCATCTTTCATCATGAACAGTGGTGAAAGTAGACAGTTTGGGGCTGAGACAAGGAACAACCTGGGATACAGAGAGATGGGGAAAAGCTTGCAGAGGAGGCCTCAGGAACCTGGGAGAGCTTGGCCTTTCCCCCAGGCCCTGATGGGTCACAGTGGAGATGCTGGGGTCAGATCTGCTACAACTGTGAACTGGACCCTAACCCTAACCCTAACCCTAAGTTCAAGGGAGCTGGTAGCATGGATGGAGTACCTTGCTAGCATGGCTCCCTTGGGCAACTGTGACCTTTCCATGCATGGAGAGGAGCAGTAGATGATGGGTGGGTCTATCTGATTTGAAGACATTATTGCTAGAAATTTAATTCAGTTGTCATTGTTGACAAGTATGTTTACGGCACATGGTTCTGATTGGCAGTCCATTTTTATTTGAGATAGAGTCTTGCTTTGTTGCATAGGTTGATTTTGAACTTGTGAACTGAAGCAGTTTTTCCACCTCAGCCTCGTGAGTAGCAGGGACTGCAAGTGCCACCATCTTGCTTGGCTCTGACCAGCAACCCTAAGCTTTCTGTGATAGGAGCCCAAGTGTGAATGAATACTTTTCTAGAAATTTATCTCTAGCAGAAAATCCTGATAGCAGATCTACCAACCACATTTCCTGTGAAGGGAGTGATTCTGCATGCCAAGGCTGTGTTTCTGCCTTAAGTGGTCTGCTGGCACAGGTCTCTGATGCCCACCAGGAAGAGGCTTTAGAGTGTGGCTGCAAAGCCCAGTGCAGGCCTAGGAGTCTGATAGGAAGGTTCCATTCTTACCACAGCCCATCCAAGCAAACTTTGTAACCTGTCGGTTCCTCCTGTCCTGAGATAATGGCACCAACCCATTAGAGTGAGGATTAATGAAGTTATTGCCAAGAAAAGGTTTATGAGTCCTCCTGTCTCAGGTGTTGTGAGGACACAGACAAGGCACTTCCTGCACCACCTGTCACTTGTCCTTTTCAGCTACTCATTTGCTCTGGGGACTCTGGATATTGTGGAATGAAGTCGTTGCATGCTATGTGGCTGCCCTGGGCTCCTGGTAGTTGAAGGGCTCACAGAGGAAAGGGTCTGAGTCTGACTGAGCAGAACTAGTAAGTTCCCTCTGGGCTCTGCAAGTGTCAGTGACACACTGAGCACACACTGGAAAGACAACAGCCTCACTCAGAATTTGCACTTTTGAAAAGGAGACACGTCAGCTCTCAGCTGACAGGAGACCAGGGGTCTTCTGCTCCACTAGAACTATCAGGTGGGAATTTAACACTCTTTCAAGTTTTCCAGGATCACAATTAACAACATGGAAAGAAACAAATGGAGTGGATTGGCGTTTTTTTTTTTTTTTTTTTTTTTTTTTTTTTTTTTTTTTTTTTTTTTTTTTTTTTTTTTTTTTTTTTTTTTTTTTTTTTTTTTTTTTTTTTTTTAAGATTTATTTATCATGTATACAGAAGAGAGTACCAGATGTCATCATAGATGGTTGTGAGCCACCATGTGGTTGCTGGGAATTGAACTCAGGACCTCTGGTAGAACAGTCAGCACTCTTAACCTCTGAGCCATGTCTCCAGCCCCCAGTGGATTGGTTTTTGTTTGTTTTCATTTTTGAAGCAGGGTCTGAGTATGTAACTGGCCTGGAACTTTCTATGCAGACCAGGGTAGACTGAACTCATAGAGATCTGCCAGACTGTGCTTTCTGGGTGCAAGAAATTTATTTAATAACATGTTGTATTTAACCCTGTAATTCTAAGCTGTTATTGCTTCAGTGTGTGATCAGTGTAGTTAGTAATAAAATACTTATTGCGGTTTTGTGCTGCCTTGAGAATCAAGTGTGTTTTATGCGTAAGGTCACATCTCTGCAGGACAGCCAGTCACCAGGGAAGGTGGCTGACCGCTGAGTGTCTCAGTGTGTCCTTAGCTTCCTTTTCCTACTTTTCACCTGAGAGTTGTTTTGGTGAGCCTGCTGCATCAGGGCTGGGTGTGGTCACTATCTGTCCTAGTTAGGGTTTCTATTGCTGTGATGAAGAATCATGAGAAAACAAGTTGGGAAGAAAAGGGTTTATTTGGCTTACACTTCCGTATCGCTGTCCATCACTGGAGGAAGTCGGGGCAGGAACTCAAACAGGGCAGGAACCTGGAGGCAGGAGCTGATGCAGAGGCCATGGAGGGGGGCTGCTTACTGGCTTGCTCCTTGTGACTTGTTCAGCCTGCTTTCTTATAGAACCTATGACTACCAGCCCAGATATGGCACTCCCCATCAATCACAAATTTAAAAAATGTCCTACAGTAGTATAGTCAGAAGTCTGGCAGCCAGCTTTATATTAATTATAAACTGTTTGGCCTATGACTCATGCTTATTACTTGCTAACTCTTACTCTTACACTAGCCCATGATTCTTATCCATGTTTATCCACATGGCTTGATCAACCTTTTCCTCAGTGCAGCATTCTCATCTTCCTTTCTCTATGTCTGGCTGGCGTCTGCCACTCTGCTCTTCCCCTCCCCAGAATTCTCCTCATCTGGTTGCCCCACCTCTACTTTCTGTCTAGCTTCTGGCCAATGAGAATTTTATTAAATCAATATTTATAGTAACAAATATTTACAGTGTACAGGAGCATAATCCACAGCATACAGACTTGCCTACATCCTATGCAAGCACTTTCTTAATTGGGGCTCCATTCTCTCAATGGCTTTAGCTTGTGTCACGTTGATATAAGACTAGCCAGCACTATCTTTTGGAAGGAGCATGGTAGGTTTACATCAGGGTCATCCTGTTTGCTCATGTCCTCTTCTAGGGAACACTCTTTAGCAGATCTCTAGAAACACAAACATCTAACTGATCTGGAGCAGAGGCCCAGTAGCTCAGCCCCAGGCAAACACAGCTGTCTGCCATAGGGTGGTGACTAGTCAGTTATATAACCATGAACATAAGAAGATACTTGTATTAGAGAAGAGCTTCAGATAAAATACTCTAAAAATTATTGGGCAACAGTGGAGTCACCTTCATTTGCATTGGAAAGGTTGGTGTGGTGACTGGTCTCATAGTCTCTTTGTCCTTCCTTTAGTTTCCCAATCCTAAGTCAGTAAAGGTGATCCTAGGGAAACAAACATACTGGGTGTCCTGGGCTGCAGTGCTCTGGGTACTCTGAGGGCTGTAATGTGCTAGGTCCCTCTAAGCTGCCATGCTCTGGGTTCTCCTGTGCTACATCATGCCATTGTCCTTGGGTTTTGATAATGTGCTCTGCCCTTGCTTCCAACTTCCTCAGAAATTTGATGACTAAGTTTTTAGTAACCACCTTTAGAGATAAGAAAATTGAGGCTTAAAGAGGCTATGAGATGTCCCTGCAGCCACAAAGCTGATCAGTTATCAGGATAAGAGCCCTGTCACTCCTGTTCCAAAGCCATGCTTGCCACCAGCAAAAACTGAAAGAAGAGGCAGCAGAACTTTGTAGAGAGAGGAGAGGCAGGTCTGAGGGTCTGTGGTGCTTTGGAAGGGCTGGGAGACATTCTCAGAGTTGGGTCAGGAGTGCGGAAGCAGGTCCTGAAGAGGGTCCGCATGACTTTCTAAAGTGGGGTGGGCAAAGAGAGAAGGGAGACTCAGCACACTGTCAGCCGTCCTCACACCATAGGCTGTGTTCCATGTGTTGTGCAGGAGGTAAACGGGTGGAGTGGGACACTTAAGAAAAAGAAAGTTGATTGAGCCATGAAGACTGTGCTAGATGGTTTTATGTCAACTTGACACAGGCTAGAAGTCATCTGAAAAAAAAAAAAGGAATTTCATTTGAGAAAATGATTTCATAAAATCTAGCTGTAAGTCAGTTTTTAATTCTTGATTGATGGGGGAGGGGGCAGCCTATTGTGGGTGGTGCCATCTCTGTGTACTGGTGATCTTGGGTGGTCCTGGGTTCTAGAACAAAGCAGGCTGAGCAAGCCCGGGGGAGCAAATTAGTAAGCAGCATCCTTCTATGATCTCTGCATCAGCTTCTACCTCCAGGTTTCTGCCTTGTTTGAGTTCCGGACTTGACTTCCTTTGATAATATGTCAGTGTTGTAGAAGTGTAAACCAAATAAGCCCTTTCTTCCCAACTTGCTTTGTGGTCATGGTGTTTCATCACAGCAACAGAATCCCTAAAACAAAACCCAGGGCAGAGTGTCTCACAAGGTCCTGCAGTCTAGCCAAGCATTCTCTGTGCCTTTAGAGAATAGAGCTCCTGTGCCAGGTGTCCTGGTGACTCAGATGAGCCTGGAAGAGTATAGCTTGGTTCTGAAGACCCAGGCCTAAAAGGCGTTGATGGGGTCAAGGAGGAAATTGAGGAAGATGGGAGAAGGTGGTACTACTGGTATGGAGACCAGACTGTAGTTAGGGCTCAAGGCCTTCATATATGGCCCTCCTCTCTTTACTGTGCCTTTAACACACACAGTGTGTGTGATCAGTGATGTAGGATGCCTTTTTGTATGTTGTGAATATCATTGGTTAATAAAGGGACTGTTCTGGGCAAGGCATCTTAAGAAGCAGGCAGGAAATCTGAGCATAAAGGGAAAGAAGGGCGAGTCAGAGGGAGAGCTGATCTAACCACCTAAGAAGCAAGATATAAAGAAATGGGTAATCCACAGGCCACATGGCAAGATAGACGAATAGAGGTAAGTTAAGATGTGGGAACCAGCTAGCGATAAGCCTGAGCCATAGGCTGAACAGCATGTAATTCATATAAACATCTGAGTTATTTTGGGGGGCTAAGCAGCAGCAGTCCGGAACCTTGGGATTAGGCTGGGCCAGAAACTTTTACTACAAATCTAGATGTGAACAGAGTGAAGGGGGTCTTTATGAGATTCTGCATGGTAGGCAGCTTTCTGAGAGAGGTGTTCAGCAGTGCCATAGCTTCTCTGGCTGCTCTCACATGACCATGACTTCCTACTGGAAAGCCAGGAAAACACATGGAGGCCTTGCAGGGCTGTGTGATCTTCAGTGTGATTTTACCCTGACCTTGCTTAGAGGCACATACTTCTTATATGAAAATGAATCAGTCCATATAGTCTAGCCTTCCTTAAGCATAGAATTCAAGGATAGAACCTAGTTCCATAGCTGATTGGCTTCATCAAGACACTTTGGGCTGTGTTCTAAGATCAGCCATGCTGCCTGCTCATGAGTCCAAGGAAATTCAGTGTCCTATGTAGAGCAGTGGGTCACCTCCATCCCAGCTGACCCTCTGTGCTAGGTATGGACTTGAAAGAGGCCATTTGATAGGGCCAGCCAGGAGCTGCATCTAATGGATCCCAAATTCTAAAGCCATAAACCCAAGTGCTGAGTACCTCTGTAGCCCAGCCCACAGGGAGGTAGGAGAGCCCACACCTGAGCTCGAGGGCAGTGGTTGTTTAGAGCCTGGCATTGGTAGCAGGGCCAGTAAGCTTTTTTGCCCCTTTGTGCTTATCCTGGTGGTGAGGCTCCTGTGGGATGGCCTGCAGGATGTAATTCCTTTTTAGGTCACCAACACTCCTCTTTGGAGGAAACCTACCTAACAAGGCCTGGTTGTTGCTGTGTTTTTAACTCTGCTCTTGGCAGTGTATAGGGTTGGTGACCACAGGCTCACAGTGCAAGCTTCTTGGGAGCTGAGTATGGCCCTGTATTCGGGCATCTGCACAACATCACAAACAGAGAAGGGACTTATTGTTGGAAGGCTGTGCACCAACCTGCCTGGGTATATACAATTCTCTGTGCTCTTTCTGGCCAAAATGTCTAGTTCATTCTTATTTAATATATTTTTTGAGCTTTCCTTGAAGAATATAGTTCAAGGAAATGGCACTAGAACCCCTGTACCAATTGTATTATCTTTAAGTAAGAAGCAACTCTTTTTGTCCTGGAGAAGACCTGTCAGTTCCATTGTCAGGCAAGGGCAGTGCTGAATAGTACACAGCCACACCCTGTGCAAGGCTGGAGTTTGTTTTGCACTGTGGTTCCCGCCAGTGGCTTTATGATGTGAAAGCCTATACCAGCTTACTTTATATTTTTTATTTTATTTTTTTTTAAACTTCTTTATTTATTTAGTTATTTATCTTGGTGTCTTGCCTGGAACTGGAATTACAGACAGTTGTTAGCTGCCATGTGGGTGCTGGGAATCGAACCCGGGTCCTCTGGAAGAGCAGACAGTGCTCTTAACCGCTGAGCCACTTCTCCAGCCCCACTTTATATTTTTTAATTAATAAAATTTATTCTGTGTTTTTCACATCATGTATCTTAATCGCATTCAGTACCCTTTCTTTGCATTTACCCTCTGCCCCTGCACCCCCTCCCAACCTGGAATAAAACAAAATTCAAGAGAAAAAAAATGAAGAAAATAAAATAAGAAAAAATATTTTAAAGGGAAGGAATTAAAAGTCTTGTCATGAAAGCTGCAGTGTGACCCAACTAGTCACTTTGTATCCTCCTTGGTCCACACATCTCTACTTGCAAGTGTTCATTGCAAAGAGTCATTGGTCTGGTTTGAGGCCCCTATTCTCTTCTACACATTCAGTGCTAGGCCCCCACTTAGACTTTTCCTGGACATCCTACTGGTACCTGTGTTGTGGAGATCCTGCAGCTTTGGGTCTGCGGGTCAAGTCCCTTCACGTGCTTCAGCAGATCATAGATGGTGTGGATGTTGGTGCAGGCCAAGTCATAACCCTGGGTCTGGGAACCAGATGGGAAATAGGGACAGATGTCTCATGCTCATAATTTTGGGGATGGCTCACCCACACCTCTGCTAACAGGGTTGTATCTGTTGTGCTGCCCTGGTCGGGTGCAGGGTCTGCTTTCTCAAGTGTTGCAGAGGATTGGGGATAGCTCTACAACTCTTAAGATTATAAGACCGGCTCTCCCACCCACCCCAGGTGTTGATGGGCAGCAGGGAGGGCAATTCCTCACTCACATACCCATGCTACCACAAGACAGATAAGAAATGGGGCTGCTCTCTCATGCTCAGATCTTTGGGCCTGGCTCACCAGTACCTGCACTAACAGTGTTGGCTCTCTTGTGTTGCCCTGGTAGGTGTGGGGCCTGCTCTCCTGAGTGTCACAACCAGCTGACTTTACACTCTATCCTACAGACATCCTGCTGTCAGGCAACCCATGAGGTCCACTGTCTTTGCCAAGAAAATGGACCATGCTGCTCTCAAGCCAGCTACGAAGTCTGCCCAGGCTCTTTAAGGGCACAAAGCTCCTGCCAATATCCAGTTAAGGGAAGACCAGGAGCCAGTTGGTTGTCTTGTAGCTGCTGTGAGGAGTTTGTATGAGATCTCCACTCTCCCTAGTCCTGAGTAGTACAGCTCTGTGCCCATCATGCCGATATCTTCTTAGCCCTTGGTGCAGCCTTTGGCATGAATGCTGATATCAAAGCAATACCACTTGTCCTCCTGTGCTGGGTACTTGGTGTAGTTTTACTTTTTTGTTGGTACCACCAACCTGCAAATAAGGGCACAGAGACTTATTAATTATGAAAGTTTAGGCTTTAGATTATGAAAGTTTTGACTTTAGCTTAGGCTTGTCTCTAACTCACTCTTGTAACTCAAATTAACCTGCTTCTGTTAATCTATATTCTGTCACATGGTGTGGCTGCCTCTGCTATGTACCATATATCTACTTCTTCAGTCTCATTGGCATCTGGCTGGCGACTCCACTTTTATTCTTCCCTGCATTCTTTCTATTTGTCTGGAAGTCCTGCCTAAACCTTTTGCCTAGCTGTTGACCTGAGTTTTTATTACGTCAATCACAGTGATACACTTTTACATAGTATACAAATATCCCACAACATTTCCCTCTTTTTGTCTAAATAAAAAGGAAAAGATTTAATTCAACACAGTAAAACCACATATAATGACAATTATTAGGTCTTGCCTAAATAAAAATGAAAGGTTTTAAATTTAACATAGTAAAATTATATGCAATAAGGACAATTATAAGATAAGAATTACATTTACAATATTCAATCCATGTGTATTTGGCAAATCTGGAGAAAGTACTGTGTTATTGATCCTATCTTAGTAAGTCCAAAGTTTTATACCTACACTACTTTTTATCATAACTTGTATTACTATTCTAAAATTGTAGGTATTTGTGCAGTCCAGATGGCAAGAGATCCTGGCATGCTGAGCACTGCAGCTCGAATGGAAAAGTATTCAGGCATTTGGGAGCTAATGAATACTGAGTGTTACAGCTCCAGGGAAAGTATTCAGCCAGTGAACACCACAAGCCACAGTAAACATAGGTAGCAGCTTACAGCCCTGCTTCAGGGAAGAGCTTCCCTCAAGTTAACAGCTCTGCTCCAGCAAGGGAGGGCCTCTCCAGCAAAGTTGCTACAGTGGCTGGCTAGAGGCTTCACTTCCGTTCCACTGCTTGCTGCTCTCTGTTCAGGGAGTGAAACAACTCGGTCCAGCTTTGCTTCCTCAGCTGATCTCCGTCCAGGCTCTGTTGCTGCTGCTCCTCCAGTGAAAGAAGAAAATCTTCACCCAAACCTTATTCAAGAGATTTATTGGGAGGGAAGAGTCCAGGCGAGTGTGGCTGCCCCAGCCTGGGGAGGGAGAAGGCAGCAGGGAAAGAGTTGTGGGCTCAGGACTTATATAGGGCTTCTTAGGGGAGTGGTTTAGAAAGACTTCCAGGGTAGGGATTGGTCAGATTTTATATATGTATTTTTTTAAACCTTGATTTGGTTTTGGTTTCAGGGCCTAAATTTTTCTTTTATTGGCTCTTTTGGGCTTTGGGGCTCTAATTTCAGGGCCAGGGCACATTTCTTTCACTGGCTCTGATTCTAGGGTGAAAGTGTATTTCTCTGGTGCTGGTTTCAAAGTCAGGGCACATTTCTTTTTGGTTCTGGGTTCATGGATAAAGTATTTCTTTCAATGGCTCAGGTTTAGATCCAGGGTGGATTTCTTTCACTAGCTCTGGGTTTAGGGCTAGGGTGGGTTTCTTTCACTGGCCCTGGTCTCGGACCCAGAGTGGGTTTCTTTGGCTAGCCACTTTTCCCTGCAAAACTATCTTTTTAAATCTTAAAAAAAAATCTTCTTAGATAAACAATTTAAGTTTTTAAGTCTTTCAATCTTTATAAACTTTGCACCTCTTTTGTGAATTTCTTTTCTGAATTGGTAACAAGAGAAACTATAGCTATCCAGTATTCAAACTCATCAAAGGGCCAAGAAAGGTATAATATTACCTGAGTAAACAGGATATCCAGAGCAAGCAACTTCTAAAACTATAGAAATGACAGACAACTGGCTGCCTGGACAGTCATCCAAGGTTCTTTAGTAATATTGGGGCATCCATCTTCAACCTACAGGCCTAGAATATCTGACAAACTCTTTTTTGTAAAGCAGGAATTTTGAAGGACTGTCCTACCTTGTCTTGGAAAAGTTTGGCAGTCACCTTCTTTTGTGTCCTGCTTGTCCAATTTGGACAGCATGCTGTAGCATTCGAGACAAGAACAGTTTCTTGCCCAGTGGCTAATTTTGCCACAATGAAAACAAACTCCTCATGGAAGTTTTTTGATGCTCATCATCCTTTCTTGAAGTAAATTGGTGCTGCCAGGAACAGACATGTCTCACTATCATGAAAAATCTTGTGCTATTAAAATATCTTAAATGCCATATTTTGTAGGTCTCTGAAGTATTTGAAGACCATCTGTCTATTTAAAATATATCTGTTTGTCTTTGAAAACATGCCTAACATGGTCACAAATTAGATTGTCAGATGACTAACTACTAACCTGTATTTCTTAATTATCCTAAATAGTAGTTTCAAGGACTAGAATAACTTTTAAGGACTAGAAATCTATATTACATTGTTAAATGAACTGCATAGGCATAATACCTTAAACAAGAATAGAAACATATATACAGTATAACAAAAATAACCTTAAATTTATATCAATATACAAAAATTCATAGTAATATAAAATATTTAAGAATAGTAGTTGCTGTTTTAGTTTAAAAGTAGATTAAAGAATCTACCTTTTTATTCTATTATTCCTATATTCCCCCCTTTTTTTAGAGTGAGATCCCTGAATCTAATTTTTTTTGCTTAGTTTCCTCCCTGACTATGACCAGTGATAACTTGCAACTAATCCCCCTAAACAGTGATAAATATCCATAATTTATTAAATGACCAAACCCATCCACCCCACTTCTTAGGAATGTGAGTGTCATGTTCTCTAGATTGCTTCCTGTTGTCTGAGGGCAAAGGTATCTTTAGAGGACCCTAAGAAAATTGGAATGGTCAAGTCATGGGAAAGCTAGCTGTATTATTATTATTATTATTATTATTATTATTATTATTATTATTTTGTTTAGTCTCTGTGTGCTAGAAAAATGTAGAGCTTATTTGAAGTCTTCTCTGGGGTTGTCTGTGAGGCTGGACTATCTTAGCTATCAGCCTTGAAGTTGTTCTGGATGCAGAATTTTGAGGAAACTGCAACAGAAGCATTCTGCAAGGTTGGATCATCTGGGCTACTTGTCTTTATTGATTTCTAATTCTTTTCTTCTTTCTGGAAACACAAACTTTTTATGATAACATATATATTTGCATTAACACAAGTGTGGCATGGGTGCTGTGCACAAGTCAGCTAAAGATGATTTTTTTGTTTTATGTTTGAATAAGTGAAAGGCATCTGCTAACTTGATAAGTCTGTTTGGACTGCATATCCAAACTATAATCTAATAAGTCATGAGGACTCTGTTACTAATAAGATTTATCATACCTCATTCAGTCTCAGAGCTGTTCCCATGTTGAGGGATCAGTATATACGTCACCTGTACTGTAGTCTTTCTAGGCTTTTTCCCTCATGTCTATAGCCAAGATCCCCAGGAGGTCTCCCTGGTCAAATCTGATCTTTATTAATTTTGTTGGACTTTATAGTTTTTTGTTTTCTGTAGAAACAAAAGCACAATTTCTTTCTTAATATAACACATCTCCTGACTTCCATTCTGAATCTCTAAAGTATCTAGGCTGGTTCATTTAGTAGTCCCTTTTATAATCCAATGTCTCTCAGAAGCTGCCATTCTCTGTTCATTATCATTTGAAAAATTGGAAATTAACAAATCATTTATAAAAGATCCAAAGTCCCTGTACTACCATATTTTTCATCCTTATGTGGCTTTTTAAAATATTACTTTCTCCTTAAAGACTGTTATTTTTAAACTATTTTTTATGACTGTTTATACTTATTTTCTTTTTTCTTCAGCACCTATCTTTTTAGATTTTTTATGCCTGGACCTGACTTGCAACATTTTCTGACCATGGAAGACAAATCTTAAACTGCTAGGCTACTGCCATAGAGTGGTGCTGGCAACTGCCTCCACCCCCCTCAGTTCATGAGAGACTAGTCTTATGCCTTATGCTGGTAGCTCCTGGTCCTGTAGCTACATGTACCCTCCCAGCTCTAGTAATGTGTTGTGTCTGCCTGAAGCAGGAGTTTGTACCCAATGTCAGCTGCTCAAGTGCTCTGCAGCATATCAGGGCCTTGTAACAGAGCCACACGTCTGTACACCAAGCCTACCCCAAAGGCCACTTTCTCAGACCCTGTATGGATATTCGAGCCCCATGTTGGGCACCAAATGTAGTTGTACTTTTTTGTCAGGACTGCTAGCCCACAACTTGATACCTACGTTCTCATTAGTCCCTAACAACAGTTGTCTAAGGAGGACACTTACACTACAGCCTCTCAGCTGAGGCGTGGGGCCTCTGAAACAGGTGGTAAGGCAAGAACCATATTCTGTGTGGTTCCTGGACCAGACTTGTTCTTCCTCTGCTGTCCCTGCCCCTTGCTAAATGGGCAGCTGCAGCTGGCCTGGATTGCTCACTGGCACCTACAGAAGTGCTCAGGAGCACTTCAATATTGCTGTTATTAAGAATCAAATTATCTGAGCCCATAATGAAGTAAGTGACAGTAAAACCTACAGCGGTGATTGCTCGGGGCTCATCTCTTCTTACTGACTTGGTTGTGCTGTCTTTGCCTGTGGCCCTAGTTGACCTGCCTAGGCTGTGAGTCTGGAATTGCTGCCTGGCAGTGAATTAGCAGTGTTTTCACCCTCAAGGTGTTGATGTGTATTAATGTGCTAGGGGCACTGGTTCCAGGGAAGTGGGTAGGTGCTGGGCGCCACCCTTTTCCAATCTGCCATTGCCTACGTAGTGAGTTGAGCAAGCACTTTCATTTGACCACTTAGGAGACTTATGTCCCCTAGGGCAGTGATTCCTGGGATGTTTTAGAAACCAGCAGAATTTGTGATCCTGCTTTGTCACATGACATTGCAGCTAAAGTGTTACTTGCTCAGCTGTCTCAGAATCCCTGGCGCTGGCCCTCTCCCCGTCTTCCCACAGAGAGTGGTGGTAGTATCCTATTTCTGTGCCCCTGGGACTGTCTGCTTCCTCAGCATAGTGTTTACATGTGCCTTACAAATTACAGAATGGCTTCACTCTCTTGTAAAAGAAATAGTTCTTTTTTTATGTTATCCAAAAATGTCCAACAGCATGTCTCTAAAAATTATCATCTTCTGATAAGCTCCTCTAAATTCCTTGTTGTATACAGTGGCTGGGTCAGTTTTGAATGTGCTCCACTCTCCTTGGAGCATGCAATCTGGCCCTTGTGCCAGCCTTTCAGACAACTGGGTATAGTGTGGACTCACAAGGTCACTGCTGTGGGAGCTGGATGCAGGTTCCATGCTAAGCGCCAGAACAAGACAGTTGTAAGGAACTCGCCTTCTCATCGGCAAGCCAGAAGAGGACAGAGACCCTGAAGGAGGTCAGAATTTCCCCAATCCAGGCATGCTTTCTGTGACACCTGATGGTGGTTTTAATTCCATTCCAGTGTTCCCGTAGGGACTATGGTTGGTGACCCAAGGGAATGTAAGCTTTGGGTCTCTTTGGCTTTGTTTCTACCCAGTTAAACTACAAGTGTGTTAGCACATTTGCCTGGTCTGGTCAGTTTCAAGCCTGTGGATATAAAGGATAGTGGCAGGGACTCCAGACAGTCCCACACCCCCATTGGAGCTTGGCAGATTTTTTAAAAAAAATATTTTATGTGCAGGAATGTTTTGTCTATATGCATGTATATGTACTGCATGCATGCCTCATGCGCTCAGAGGTCATAAGAATGTGTTGGATCCTCTGGAACTGGAAATATGGATGGTTGTAAGCCACAGTGTGTGTATGGGGACCAAACTCAGGTCTTCTGGAAAAGCAGCCAGTGCTCTTAACCACTGAGCCGTCTCTGCAGCCCAGTCGATTCATGATGCTCTCACCAGCTCCTCCACTTCCATTATCTTCAGGCAAAACAAGACTGTGTAGAAACACATTATCTACAAATGCTTTTAGGACTATCTGCAAAGGGACAAGAAGGAAGTCTCCTGTTGTCATTGTACTCGAAGGACAGCAGTGAGTCCTATCGAATATCAGCCGTGACTCAGAGTCTCACCACTCCTATGGGTCATTGTTACACTTGATTGCTTTCCTGGTAGAAACTGAATTTTTGTTACATTACTGGGATATTTTTAACATATGGCTCACTTTATAAATTGGAATATTTAGTGAGGGGTTCGGATATAAAAGTCTTTATTGTGAAACCTTCAGCATGACCAAGCTGTGGTTATGCATTGCATGTGGAAGATCTGGGGCCTCTGTTATCCCTTCCCTTCTTCTGGGGTCACTAGGCAGCTAACTTGCTTATGATGAGTCAGCATTTCTAGTTTCATTCATTTCATTTATATAAGCAACCCTAATAGTGTATGTTTTTTTTGTTATGATTCTTATTCCTGTAGTCAAAGAGCCTCTGTGAGTTCCATCTTTTAAGATTCATTGAGACTTGGTTTATGGGCAGTAGAGGCTTCTTTTGGAGCTCCCATCCTTCAGGCACTGAGCATGTGGGTCTGTGTTGTCATGGGTTTTGACTCATGATTATCTATTTTGTGTCCTGATTGTGTTTGTATGCATGAGAATATGATGAATGTATACATGCATGTACTATGACCATGAATCTGCACATGTGCATATGTGCTGTCACTGTCATTTTGTCTCCTCCCCCAGGTTGTTTTGTCTTCCTTTCTGATGGCTTTGAAGCGTTCATCTTCTGAGGCCTTATCTGTCGTCAGTACTGCCCCCACCCTCACCCCAGTATTCTCACTGCAAAGTGGGTCTTCCTCTGTGTAACTGCTTCAGGCTGTACCTTCTTAGTGTGGGGCCCTGGCTGGCAGCACACCTGAGGCCTCACTGTCCTGCCTGCATTGACCACCTTTTACTTGCTTTCTGGGCTGGGCACTGCAGCAGGACATGTGTCTGACTCCAGGAACATGCAGTACCTGGTTGGTGACTGTCTGTTTCCTTTTACACAACCACATCACACAGAGCAGGTCGTACAGATTTGCCGTTGTGAGCACTGCTGCTGGGTAGAGTCTTTCCTTTATCCTTGCTTGCTGTGTGTACACTTTGGTTTTTCTTTGTTTTCCATTCCTGTTTTGTTTGGGGTTTTGCATTCTCTTCTCATTTTGTTTTAGATGTTTCCCTTTTTACCCACATTTTTGGGTGGTTGGTCTAGTTTTGTGGTACACACACAGTCATGTGTCAGTTAACAGCAGGGACTCATTCTGAGAAGCATGTCATGAGATACTTTTGCCAAGCAGGCATCCAGTGTATTCTAGCCTTTCAGTGTGGCTCTGGATGGAGTAAGGATATGGTGATTAGAGATGGAGGATAGGCAGACTATTTTAGTGAAGTCTTCTTTAGTAAGGAGGAACAGAACACTATCTCTGAAGATATGGCACATTGGATACATACATACACCAGGAATAAGTCATTTATGGCCAGCTGTTCTATAGTGCTTGCGCAATACTGGCTATGTAGGACTGACTTTGTGCTGGTATCACCACAGATGGAAACACCATGACATCATGAGGGGTAGGATTTCCAGTTCCATTACAGTCCTGGATACCACTGTCATTCACGTGGCTTGTCACTGATGGAAGTGTCATTTTGATTGCATAACAGTAAAGGCAAAAAATGCTGCATTGTCTGTGAGATCTGATCTACTGCACCTGTGTGCTGTGTGGAAATCTTGAGGTTGTATAGAGTTATATGTGACGTAGATCTGCATCTGTGTTTGCTGAAGAACCTGATAGGCATGATCATTGCTTCAAATCTGAGGTCTGCATTTTTGCTAGCCAAATTTGACTTTGGAAATGAGCTTCAGTCTGTGGCTAGTCTTGTGTTTTCCTTGAAAAGCAGCATTTTATATACAAACACAAATAGTTAGCTGAGGCCAAACAGGGCCCCTACCCCAGTGGCCTAGAGATGCTACATTTTCTCATGAAAACATTCCTTGATAGTACTTTATCTCATTGAGATGTTGCTCTGAAGGTATTTTTGTGGCTGCCTTGCTTGGCCATTGCTTTTTACAGAGTCCAGCCCTTCTCTGGGTCTTTGCCATTACTGTTTGTGGCCTGTGAATTTTGGAACTGATGCTTCAGAGTTTCTGTTTCAGGTGCTCCAGGAGCCTGTCCCCAGGCCAGGGCAAGTCTTGTTTCCTTGATGGTGGTGATCAGTGCTGCTCTGCCCACTCTGGCGTTTTTGCTTCTGCTCTGTGGCATTCTTCCCCCGCCCCCACTCCATTCTCCTGGTTTCTTCTCGCCAGGCACTTCTCATGGACGTGTTGCTGACTTGCTGGTTGTGTAATTTACCTTTTACTTGCTCTCCTCTGTTGTCCTTTGTGATTTGTTCTTTATGCTGTTAACTTGATTTTTGTTCCTTGAGGTTACTGTGGTCCTCTTTTCCTAGTCTGTGGCTCTTGTGACTGGAGTGACTCTGGCTCTGGGTGTGCAGTGGACGTGGGTTACTCTGCTGCATGGTTGTTCTGCAGAGGCTTCTCTCTGGGCAGGACTTTTTAATCTTCAGGTTGTAGAATTTCTAGCAGGGTGTCAGGGACTCCTAGAATTTGCCGCTGCTGCTGGTGATGGTGGAAGTTTGTGAGATTTCTGGTGTGATGGCGCCCTCTCCTGTCAGTTGTTGAATCCAGGTTCCTTGACTGGTTGTTGCTTATTTTGTGATTGTTACCTCTTGAACATCTTGGCTCTTGTCTTGCCAAATGCTACTTTGGGGGCTTTTCCTTCTTCCATGCTTTACTACCCAGTTATCTGGGGTGGCGTCTTATGTTTTCTTTGTGCTCACCTACTTTAAATTGCAGACCCCTGAGATTTTCCTTGAGCCCACACACTGATGTCCTGGAATCTGCTCCAGAGTCCTTGGGCATCTTCCATTTCCTGATCTAACTTTTTGCTGATTTGGAAGCCCTGATCCAGGGTGGAGTGGTGGCTGCTATATTGTCTTCAGTCACACTGAGGCTGAGGTGTAGGTTATTCTGCTTATGTATAAAGATATATATTATAGCTTGTATGTTGTATGTGTGCACGCACATGTGTAGCTTATGTTCTTTATATGTCCCTCAAAATTTAGAGGGACAAATTTTGGGGATTAGCTTCAGCTATTCTGGAAGCTGTGTATGTAGAGCAGTGAGATGCCATCCTATTGGTTTCCCAGGCTTTTCCTCCACTGCAAGGACCCCAAAGGCCTCTGCAGACATCTGTCCCCAGTGCTGCTTAGGGCAGATTGGTCTGTGGTTGAGATTTTTCTGAATTTTCATCTTCTATGAAATTATATTCATTTTGTTTTTGTTCCTTATGGATGTGGCCTTTGTTCCCGTAGGCATATCAGTCTGTCCCCTGCATGACATTAGGGGAACTGGAGTATCTCCACTGAGTCCATAGTCTCTTGCTTATCTCTAGATGGACATAGAACTTTTTCAGTCTTTGGTTTTCATACGTTTGGTGATATTTGGATTTCTAAAAAGAGGAATCTATCGACTTTTTAAAGTCTGTAAACCTCAGGAAACTAAGAAAACTTTGAGTTGTCATTGTTTAGCATGACTTCCCCTATTCTGACCTCCACCTCTTCGTTTGTATTCCATTTACAGTCCTATGCCACATAATATTTCAATAATCCATGTTTTCACCCAAGAGAGACTCAAGCACCACATGGTAGGTAGGTTGTCATGCAGCTAAAAATTCTTCCAACCTAAGAAAGTGTAGCTGAAGAAAAGAGGACCTACAGAGGAGAGAGAGGACCCTGAAGACAGGCATCATGGGAGCTGAGCAGAAGTGGATTTGGGCTTATTTTATAGAGCTTGAAAATACCAGAGCACCTGAGATTTTTTTTTTTTTTCAAGACAGGGTCTCTCTGTGTGACAGCCCTGGATGTCCTGGAACTCACTGTGTAGATTAAGCTGACTTCAAACTCACAGAGCCCCACCTGCCTCTGCCTCCTGTTTGTTGGGATTAAAAGGTGTGCACCGCCACTGCCTGGCTTGGAAAGTCTTTCTTAACATGGAAAGTTCTGGGTGTGTGTGATGTTGGCCTGCAGATTAATCTATTATGAAAGTAAGCATACTGCCAAATCTCCTGAAATATGGTCCATGAGGGGATGGGCACACCAACAAAGCATCTGATACCAGTCCATGAGGAGAAGGGACACCCCAGAAGAGCACCTGGATGTAGTTCTGAATGATATTCCTGTTTGGGTGCTAACTAGAAAGATCCTAGGTGTGTCTTCTCGTGAGAGAAGCATGCACGATTAGCAGAGTGGCCCAAACTGGAGCCATTGAGTGGAACCTACAAGGAATGTCTACCCAACACGTGCCCCTGATGTTGCTGGCCTGGCCCTGGCCTTCTGAGGTAACACCACTCCTCATCTATACCCTAGTCACACAGACTTTTGGGATCTTTTTGGGATAACAGTGTCCATCACTTCCTGGCCATGGTGGGTGTATTGCAATTGTCATTATGGAACCCATATCCCCACGTACAATGCAGATGGGACCCAAGTCAAATGTATCCAGGAATGAATGAAACAAAGGAGCCCTGCCAGGTAGCAGTGACCCATGGACTTTCCTTATGCCAGCTCATGGTTTCCTCCCATCACCTGTGGGGTGAGCCTTATCTTTAATTACAATTACTACTAGCACTTTATATAGGGCAGGAACTGGCCCCAAGGTACACAAGTGGTAGCCATGGGTGATCTCCAGACTACCAGTCCAGTATGGGGACAAATTTCAGTGATGAAGAGTAGAATCCAGGGCAAGATGATGCATTGATATGAAGGGCCTTAGGCAAAGCTCTTGAATGCTGTCCTTGGGCACATTCCACCATCAGATTCATGATCTTGATGCTGCAAAGCACCCTGGTTTTCAGGGAAAGTCAGCCTGTGCCACATACCCACAGCTGGCAGTGGCAGTGCTTGGGAACTTATAGTGAGGTTAGGAAGGATGCTTCTTGCCTGGCCTGGGTTAGGTCACAGTGTGTCGATGTTGGTCCTCATCTGACAGTTCCTATGCAAATCTACTCATCACTTCCTCTGTTCTTTAAAGTCTTTGCTAATATTACACAAGGAACATGTAAGCATACTTTATTTTTTAAAATTTTAGTGTGACTGAAAAAGCTAAAGCGCCCTTTGACCCTTGCCAGCCAGGCAGCTGTTATTCTAGAGTTGTCCTTGTGATCTGTGGGAGCCTTCCACTTCCATGTTTTTGCCCCTAAGCCAGATGTTCAGGACCCTGAGACTTTAGGGCTATTTGGGATTTGATTTGATAAGCTCTTACTCCTCTGAAGCAGCCGTGGGGGGGGTACTAAGGTCTTATCTGGATGAATATGGTGGGCTCTTTGTTATGCCTGTATTTTCAGATACACATGATGCTCTTATATCCTAAGTGTCTGTGGGACATGGGCTGTGCTTTCCGCCCTTGGTGCTGGCTGTAGCTTTGGTTGATGCTCAGGTGGGCTCATTACTGCTATGGTCTTGTGGCTGTGCTGGCACCTGCTGTGTGTGGTCAGCATCAGCTTGTAGCTGTGTGTAAGACATTGCTCTTCCTTTCTTTTTTTTCTTTTCTTTTTCTTTCTTTCTTTCTTTTCTTTTTTTTTTTTTTTTTTTTTTAAAAAAAAAAAAAAAGACAAGGTTTCTCTGTGTAACAACTGTGATTGTCCTGGAACTCACTTTGTAGACCAGGCTGGCCTCAAACTCACAGAGATCTTTCTGCATACAGAATACCTTTCCCAGTTTGGAGACTGGAAAAATGTAATACTGAAAGCCATTGAGAGCCAATGCCTTCCTAAGACAGACAGATGTGTCAGACGAGCAGGCAATCCCAGTTGAAAAGCTGCCTTTTTTTGTAGTTGGAATGAACATGTTTAAAGTCTGGTGTGTGTGTGTGTGTGTGTGTGTGTGTGTGTGTGTGTGTGTGTGTGTGTGTGAGAGAGAGAGAGAGAGAGAGAGAGAGAGAGAGAGAGAGAGAGAGAGATTGATTTCATTTACTGATGATGCTCAAATAGCACCTGTGTCTAAAATAGCAACTTTTCTGGGTGGTTCTTAATCCCCTGAATGAGGAGGCCTAGTAGGTAAGAGACCCTACTTCCATCTGAACCAGACTGGATGGTTCTGTGGGTGAGGATGGGTCAATATGGCCTGCCCACCGTTACTCATGTGAGTTTGGGAATAAAGCACTTGGGCTTCAGTGATACCACAGTGTTTTTTAGGAATTGCCCCATTGGTTGGTGGCTGTATTCAGCTAGAATGCTACCATTGTAGCTCTTGTTAAAAATTCCTTCTCTTGATGAGGCTACTTAGAAAACTTAAGTTGGTGAGGACATATTCCCAGGAAAACCTGCTGTAGATGCTGAGGCATCTGGATAGTCACCAGCAGTGACCGGTGATATATAGGATCCAGGAAGTCTGGCTCTGTCTAAATGGAAAAATCTTTCCTGCTGCGAATTAGTGAACAACCCCTCCCCAGCTATAATGACCCAGAGCTTTCTGGGATGAATCAGTAGACTTGGATGAAGGGTCCCCTTTAACTTAACTTTAAATAGCTTTGAAAGTACATCAAGTCTCTTTCTTCCAGCAGAGTTAAAATTAGAAAGTATGTGTATAGACGCCCTTGAAACTCTTGGGGGACTTAGACCATCTGTCTGGGTTCAAGAGAGGGATGTCTGCAAAGCTGGGCTTTAGGACTTACAGACTAATACAGTTCTTAGGCAAGGAAGATGGGCCCTGAGCAGCACTACACTTAAGGTGTCTAATATGGCCACAAACTGCTCCTCCTCAGAACTCCCAGCTTTGACTTGGTCTCCCAAACCTGCCCTGTCCACTGTCCCACATACACCTCTCCCCTCTGGTGGCTACTCCCTCTTGGCTTGGGCTCTGACAGGCCATAGAAGCTTTCCCAAGTGTTCTCATGAGGCTCTTGGAGCATTTTCAGGTTTAGCAGACCTTTTCAGCTTTCTACGTAACTTGTGCCTGGAATTCCTTGGGCCTTCGTTAGCTTGAATCACTGTCTGTGACAAGTGAGTATTTGTTCATTTGGTGTGTGTTCTAGAAGTAACAGCTGCTTTTCTTCATATATTTTCTAAAAGTTCTTACTACATTTTAGAAAGCAGTTGGTCAGAAACCTTCAGACCTATTTTCTTTAAGACTGTTCTTCCATTGGAATGTCTTAGTGAGGTTAGCCACCAACTGGAAATGCTACAGATGTGTTCAAATGACTTGCCTATACTGTGAAAGAAATTACCTCCTTAATGATCCAGTAGAATTCACTGTGGATAGACATGTCCCTCAGATTAGTTAGGGCACTGCAGTTTTACATCCATTGTTTGGAGACTGTATTGTATGCTTGTGTACAGATGATTAAGTGAAGTTTTAAAGTGTAACAGATGAGTCAGTATTTGATCAATCATTGTCTTGATATTTTATTAAATTGTATATTTTTAATTATATTTTTTAAAGCTAAGAGAACTGGTTGGATACTTATTCTGAAGGTATTTTTAAAATAAAGCTTCACTGTAGCCTGTAAACTTGGCACATACATGTAGTTTTTGATACTTCTTGTTGCATTTGAAAATTGTGTGTATTGTAAAATGGTTTTATACAAAACTAAATGATAGAAATTATATAATTATAATCATATAATTAAAAATATTAAACAGTTAAAAAACAAATAAAGGCAGAGATTCTCTGTGTAATACCTCTGTCCTGGAACTCACTTTGTAGACCAGGCTGTCCTCAAACTCACAGAGACCCTTCTGCATTTTCCTCCTGAGTTCTAGGATTAAAAGCCAGAGGCTGCTCTTTTTAACTAGGGACCTTAAGTACAGCAGATTGACCTGCTGGGTAAGTGTGGCCCTTCAGAGTACCAGCCCATCTGTTATGTTCCTTTTTCTCCTGGATTTTTTCTCGATTGTAGGTCTTGCTGTGGGTCTCATTGTTCTGTAATGTAGGAGACAGCACTAGCCTTTTTTCCAAATGATAGCTACTTAAACTTATCTTGTGGCTACAGCATGCTTGATATATCTTCCTCTCTGTCCTAGTGAGGTTATCTTTCCTTCTGGAGTGTCCATCAGAGTCCAGAGTCCTTCTGAGCAGTGCCCATGGTGTCTGGGGAAGGATTTTTGTCTGGTGTCATGTTGTCCTGACAATTAGGCTGTTGTTTTTCTTGCAAGCCTGTAGCTCCTTCCTTCACAGCCAACAGGGGATTCCTCATGTAGCTATTGATCTTAGGTCCTTCTCTTTTGAAGAAGTGTAGGATTATAGTTGAGCCTTGAGTTCCAGTCATTCAAATATTGACTTTTGTGCTACTAATGGCTTTTTACTTAAATAATAGCAAAAACTCATTTAGAAAGGGAAAATGTTATTTGGAAGTTAGATGAAGACAGCCAGAGTTGGAGACTTGCTAAGAATTGTTCTGTAACTCTGTTGATAAAGTGAAAGTTGTGATTTTGAGGCCCTTCCTCCTGGTGGGCCTGGGGCAGTCAAAAGAAGGAGCAGAGCAGCCAACAGATGTCTGCTAACAAGGGACACGGATGTTCAGGCTTTGAACAGGAGGTTGTTAAAGTCCTTTCCATCAGCTATCATGAACTGAGTTGAGGACTGTTAGCATTGGTGTTACTTCATTTTTGATGGAAAACAAGGGTGTCACCATGGATACCAGCATCCATGTCTGCGTGTCACAGTAGTCCTCCTCATTCACTGTACCTTTTCCCAGTTTAATAGAACTAAGTAGTAGCATTCTAAGGACTTTTAGGAAGCTGGACTGAAGTCATGAGTCTATGAAAATCATTATCAGCTCACCCTTCACTCCTATTTCTTGTGCTACATTATGTGTCAGGAATGCAGCAACAAAGCTGCAGGGTGACAGAGATCTCCAGGTGGGACACTATGCCCCTGCATTACAGTCTTCACCTCTCTGAGAAAAGCATGCATTATAGGTAGGCCACCAATTGGGACAGGTGGCTTCTTGAGGCTGCAGGGTAGGTGCTAGTGTTGATCCTGGGCTCTGAGGGAGTTCCCCATTGTAATGACTGTGTAGCTGAGATCCACTCACTCCCTTCTGGTGCTGTCCTGGAGCACCTGCTACAAGGCTAAGCAGCAGCTGCTGCCTCACAGCTTCTCCAACTGCAGGGTTGCTTATGATGCTCGTACTGAAGTGTTGTGGAGCTGGACTTGGAGTGTAGGGAAATGCAGGGGCTTCAGGGCCACGAGTGGGGTGTTCATTACACCGAAAATAGCTTCAAAACCTTTGGCTCTAGGCATACAGGCTTCCAGCACTGCCTTTGGGTTTTCCTGCTATGGCCCAAAGCAGGAAATAGTAACCCAAACTTAGTGGTTCCTTTTCTGAATCCTGCCTTCTAGCCTTTTCTTTCCACTGTACGAGTTCCTCAAAGGCTGCTGGGCCAGCCTCCCATCAGTGATCCCTCCACCACCCTTCCTGTGCTCCAGGAGGGCAGAACCAAGTGCCTTACCACCTTCCTTTCCAGGACATGCTTGGGCTTCCTGTGTTGTATTGCCCATGCCCAGCAAGGTTTATTACTGATGGATATTATTGTTTGGATTCAGTGAGTCATTTACTATGCCACTCTTTGGCTGAAAGGTTTACGACTCAGTATATGTGTGCTAGGGGAGGTCATTTGAATCAGAATCCTTGCTAGTAACTTCAACAATGTGTTTGAAACCTAGGCACCTTAATGGTTGGACAGAGGTAAGGTTGTGAGCTATGTAGGGTCATCAGGTCATGTCACTCAAATGTCCATATTTTTCTGCCATACATCAGACTCCTCTACTACTGCAAATTAAACAATAGGATAACACCTTGTAGGGCTAAGGAGAACAAAAGATGTGCATATCTGGTTCTTCAGACAGCATAGGTACTGGAATAAACTTAGAAGCCAGCCTTAATGATTTCTAAATAAGAATGAGATTGTGCATAATAAGCTCACATATGCGTGCACACATGCCAGCAAACAGGCAGTGCTCTCACTAACTTAAGCTGGCACTCACATCCTCATGCATGCATGGTGCATACACAGGAGTACACGCTGTCACACACGTGTTGCCTGGACTCTTTCTCAACAAGACTACACAGCGGTGTTAATGATGCGATGAGGTTGTGACTTGTGCTGAGAGCTTTCTAGATGTTTTCTTGTCCACAGGTATAACTTTGTTGTAATTAGAAAAAGATGCCTCTTGGTTATTGAAAAAGGTTCTCAGAAATCTGAGTCTTTGCTAAGGAAACACAGAAGAGGCTGGAAATAAACAGTTGGAAGCATAAAGGTGGCAACTCATAGGATCTGTTAAGAACTTGTGGGCACAAGTATGTGGCCCTTGCCGTGCTGTGTGTGGCGTGCCCTGGCTTTGGAAGCAGCGTGTGAGATGTGCCATGTTACCCTGCAGTGGTTCTGTGCTCTAACTCTGTGCTTTCTCCCCAGGTCCTGCACACACATAAGCCTCACTTCATGGCCTTGCACTGCCAAGAATTTGGAGGGAAAAACTATGAGGCCTCCATGTCTCATGTGGACAAGTTTGTCAAGTAAGTCTCAGCTGGAGCCTGTGGACTGTGGGATAGGTCTTTGGATGGGATGTGGTCTTGAATGCCACCCTTTGAAACTCATCTGTGGGTCATGTTGAGGCGGCAGTTGCAGTGTCCCCAGAGAGGTGTAACTCTTTTCTCCAAGAGTAAGCACCTATGCTACTAGGCTAGAGGGACAGGTCTTGGGGACCCACTAGAGCACCTAGGGTGGATGGATGCTAGGTAGTTTGCTGCAGTGGATGGATGATGGATGATGGGCAGGACTGGGTTCTACAGCAGCTTCTGTGCTTTGAATGCCTGGGAGGTAATATTATGGCATTGTATGTGTAGAGCCAGTGCACTGTGTGCTCTGTGGTTCCTTGGAGGACAGAACCATCTGATCTCAGTTCAGAAAGGGCAATGGGGTTTCTTGAGGGGCCTGTGTGAGTAGGCACAGACGGGAACAGCAAACAGTCACCCAACCCTGAGCTCCAGGTCTGGAATCGGGGCCCTTCCTTTTCTGTGGCTTTTGGACCTAGTTCAGAAGCTTCTGTCTGCCCATGGACATTATTGTGCCCATTCTGCCCCTTTTTTTAGTCTTCTAGAAGCCTCCTAATGATGGCCAGAAAGGTAACTAGGGATGAAGAAGGGCAGTCAAACTTTAGGGAATCCTAGGTGTAGTTTTCAATGGGAAAAAGAATGAAGTTCTGAAAGGATTGCAGAACTACATCAGGGTTGCACTGGGGTCATTTGTTGTTCCTGGTGTATGGCTTTGAAAGAAGTCATCTAGGCCACAGCTTTGACCATGGGGAAATGCTGCAGAAGAATTGACCATGTGGTGTTCCTGGGACTTGCCTTCGGTTGGGACAGCTTGGCATGGATACAACTGGGTCGAGTTTGTGGCTTTCCATCAGTTCCTGGCATGCATTGAAAATGCTACCCACCCTGTGGGTCTCTGATGTTCATTCCATTCCTGGCCCTGCTGCTGCATCTTTGGGGAGGGAGAGAAAGAGAGGAGGGGGGAGGGGAGAGACTGTCTGTGTGTGTCTATGTCTGTATTTCTGTTCATATGTGTCTGTCTCTGTGTGTGAGTGTATGTGTGTCTGTGTGTATATGTGTATATGTCTGTATATCTGTGTGTGAGTATGTGTCTCTGTGTGTGAGTGAGTGTGTGTGTATCTCTGTGTGTCTGTGTGTCTGTGTGTCTGTCTGTCTGTGTGAGGGGTGGTGCAGAGATCAGGAGGTCAGAAGACAACATTTTGGAGTCAGTTTTTCCCACTTTTATGTGAGCTCCAGGGATCAAATTCAGGTTTCCAGGACTGTCCAAGTGTCATAACCCACTGAGCCATCTTATTGGCCTTTGTTGCTACTTTTTCTTGTCCCTTTACTTCTGTTTGCATCTGGCTGAAGCTTGACAAGAAAAGAGGAAGTGCTCCTTCAGTGCTCAAACACCCCTGCTGGCAACAGCCAGGAATAGCAGGTTTCTTGTGTAGAAAGATCCTGCAACCAAGTGTTCACAGCAAAGAGTTTCTTCTAAGAACATTTGCTACATTCTTATCACTCAAGGTCTTGGAGCTTGATCAGGTGTCAAAACCCTGAACATTTCTCCCAAATAGTCTATAACCTCAAGGCAGTTTTAATGAAAGTGTTGAAAGCATTTTCCCCAGCACTGTATAAGCTGGTCACATGGAGAAGCATAGTGCGGAGCACAGCTGAAGTGATCCTGAGGAGAAGAATCAAGGCCTTATTGTGTTGGCCAGAGCCCAGCTCCGGCTGCAGCGGTGGAACAGAAGGATAGGCAGAGACATGCTGCACAGAATGTCTGGCCAGACTATACCACCCCTTGCTTCCTTGGTGCTGCAGGCTGAGAAGTGCTGTGTCCTGTGTCTAGAGTATCCTACGTCACAATGTAAAGTAACATTTGGAGAGGGAGATTCAGCAGTATCCTTGTAGCTTTGACGTAGGAGGATTTCTTTCAGAAAGTACAGCTTAGAAGATTCACATATTTGTCCTGTTAAAGAGAGCCATACTCTTACAGATATTCTGAGCAAAAGAAGAGCTAAGTCACCTTATAAAAAACATCTGCAGCACACATCACTGACAGAAATCAGTGTTCATGCCAAGAACCACACATTGATAAGGAAAAGAAAATCCTGTGGGCTAGAGCATCTGAAGAGAGAGATGTGGTAGGCGCTGAGCCCTGCTCACCTGCAGGCCAGGGGCCTTCTAGAAGTAGGCCCCACCGCTGCTGGCCCTTGCTGCTCTGGCTTTGAAGAGCAGCTTTCCTTTGAGAAGGCTGGGGGCTGTTGGGTACCTTCCTGTGCATTTCCTGCACAATGCTCTTTGCTCTTGGCTGGATTCAGCATTTACCTAGGCCCTCTTCCTTAGCCATAGAGCTTTCTGTGCTGTTTATTTCAGTACAAGTCAGCTGCTGCTGATTCTCCCAGCCTTTGTTTGCCTGAACAAGGTCGTTGTTCTCATTCTGAAAGCTGTGTTTATTGGGGATGAATGGGAGCTTGTCAGTTCCCTCACTGCTTCAAGGATGCTGTGCCATTGTCTTCTGTGTGTCATTGTTTCTGACCAGAGCCCAGCCCTTGTGCCCGTCTTCATCTTCTTGTTTATAATGTGCTTTCCTGGTGGCTTGCTTTCATCTAATGTAGCTGCTTTGTAGCAGTGCGGTTTGTTGTGCTCTGGTTTAATACTGTTTATTTTGACCTGTGGATCTATAGGTTTGACTAAGTTTGGAGAACATTAGTCCCCTGTGTCTGCAGGTGCTGTCTGTCCCCCCAGACTCATGTTGCCCAGAGAAGTTCTACCATATGGAGTAGGAGTCCCCACTGCACCACTTTACAGGGGTGCCTGCTCTCAGGCCATCCTGTGAAACCTGATCCTTGTTTGTTAACAGCATAAGTTCCTTTCTTCTGTATGTTCCTATTTTCCTTTAGGACTTTATATTCCCCATTTTAAGATTTTTTTTTTTTAAGCTAATCCTATTACTTTTACTTTTCTGGGTCTCGATATGTTGATAATTTATTTTGAAAAAAAGTTGGTTACAGTTTGTTGCTTCTTCCCATGTCAGGTAAATTTTTCATCACATTTCTGTGGGAGGGGGCACACATGTACCAATGACACATGTGGAAGGCAGACAAGACCTTGCAGGAGTCAGTTTTCTTCTTCATTCTGTGTGTCTTGGGGATTGAATTCAAGTTATTATCACACATCAGACAGCATGGATGTTACACCAGGTGTGCCTGCTGCTTGAGGTTGGTGCCCAGTACCCTAGCTCCATTTTTCACTCCCCTGAACTCTTTGAGGTCTGTGGCTGCCAGCAGTAGTAACTCAAGGGTCTGCTGGGGTCTGTCAAAGCTCATATGCTACCTACTCCTCCCTTTCCTAGACTTATGGTTTCCACTGGGGTCCTTCTCTGACATGTGCACTTTTGGGTCATGTGCTATGCCTGCTTCTCTCCTGCAGCAGAGGAGGAATGGTCCTGTGTCCCACGTTCTGGGCTAGATGTGTGGTACTTCTTCTCTAGCCAAGCTAGAATCAGCAATACAATCAGCTGTTTGGGGAGGACCAGTGGGGTCCTGCTGCATTGACCGATGCACACAGGCTACTTTTTATTTTAAGGAAATGCTAGTTACTGTCACTGTCCTCATTGCAGGCTGCTTGGGCTCTTGGGTAGCTTTAGGTGGTGGTGCCTCATCTCTGTAGATCCCATTCCTATGAGGTTCAAGTATGGGCAGCAGACACTGAAAGTCGCCTATGCACGTACGTGGCCCAAGTGACTCCATTACTGTCTTCATCCTGAGGAGGCCTTGAGGTGTAGGCACCTCATGGGCCTGAGTGGAGACTGAGCCTGCTATGCGGGCTGCTCTCTGTGTGCCGAGGACACACTGAACTTTGGTTTGGCCTTGGCTGTCACTGATCCTCTTCTCTTTCCTCCTTCCCTCCCTCCTACTTTGCCCCAGTAGAGGCTGTGGGTGTCTCTGGGTACATGAAGAACAATTTAAGCATGGCTTTGTGACAGAGAGCACCCCTCTGGGAAGGCATGGTGTCTGGGCCTTTGTTTACTGTGCTCGCTCTTTCACTCAGGGAACTACTATCAAGTGATGCAATGAAAGAATACAACAGGGCTCGTGTCTACCTGGATGAAAACTACAAGTCACAGGAGCACTTCACGGTGAGTTGTCTGTTTGCTGTGGCATGAGTCCCAGGCCAAGGGAACCTGAATCTTGGCTGTTCCTGAAGAGTGCTGAGTTGGTTTATGTGTCCTGTCATAGCACAGTGTGACTGTTCTGATGAAAGGCTTCTCACATCTGAGTCCGCCAAAGCCTGGCAGTGCTGCTGGTTGAGGCTTAAGATTGCATCCTCGATTGCTGGTGCAGAAACAGCCTGGGTGGGACCTGAGGTGTAGATGACCATTGATGGGAGGCTGGCCTTGGGGTATATGACGTAAGATAAGTCTAGGGTCTCGAGGCTGGCTTAGATGAGAGATTGGTCTGGAACCTAGGCTGCTCTGATGAGCCCTCTATTTCAGTGTCCCTATTACTGGGCTTGGCTATCACTTTGTAAGCCATGATCAGGCCTGTAGAATTAGGCCTGCTTTAGGACAGTGTATCTTAGCACCAATTTGATAGGAACTGTCCTTTTCTCTAAGGCTCCTAGGTCTGGGACCCACTGTGGCATAGCTGCTTTGGGAGGTAGGAGGCAGTGGAAGGGGCCATCTGAAAGCTTTACTAACCTTTCGTTTGGAGGACATTGTCTCAGACTCTAGGTGCCCAGACCTTTAGGGGTTGAGTTAACTGCCCTGTGCCTTTTACTCCATCCTCTATCATATTGTCTGGGTGTTTTTTCTCTTCTCCATGAGGGGAGATCTGACAGTAAATCTTGTCTGTCAGCCTGTCTTCTGCCTTGGGCTGCCCGCCTAAAGCAGCTGCTCACCTTCTGTTGGAGCTATATGGAGAGATGTAATAAAATGTGTGTCATGGTGGGCAGAACAGCAATATGACTCCTCTGCACGCTGTGTGATTTGGGGGCTGTCCTTGGGATAGAGAACCCCTTTGAAGGTTCCAGTCTCTGAGTTTAAGGCATCCAGTGCCAGACAATCTAGCCTCTCAAAGACATTTTCTTCACATCTGCCTTCATCCACATTCAGAGGTGCCCTTGCTTCTAGTTCTATTTTATACAGAATACAGTCCTCCCATCTCCCCCTCTCCTTCCTTTGGCCCTCTCTGCTCCTGGCTGCTTCTCCCCAGCTCTGTACTTCCTCCTTTTAGATTCCTGGCAGTCCTCTGCCAGGACCCAGCTTCTTGTCTTTGTAAGTCAGGCCTACAGAGATTGTAAAGATTAGACCTGTTGGTGAGGACTGATAGGAGACAGACACAACAGAAGGAGAGGGGCAAACCAAAGAAGACAAAGGAGACTACTAGAAATGAGATGGAGAAAACAGCCCATAAAGCATCACTCTGAGATGATGTCACATAGTCTGACATCATGTCCCTGGGGCCTTCCAGAGGACAGAGGAAACAGAGATACTTGGAGAAATAGTGGTTGAGGGTTTCTACAATTCCACAAAACTTACAAGCTCATAGATATGATTGTGGCAGTGGGATTTCCATCTGAACTTTCAGACAGAATCTTAATAAGGTACCTCACCATAAGATCATAGGGCACCAGTGCTGCAAAAGGCTCATCACCATCTCTCTCCTTCTTCTTTTCTCCATCAAGGCCTTTCTTCACTGTAGACATCATCTATAAAAGTCCTTTTCTCTATAACCCCCTTTAAATATATAGACACAATGATCTAAAAGTACAGGGCAGGGGGGATAAATCTCACATGCACAAACAGGGCTGATTTGGCACTGCAAGAGCCTTTGTAGCCAGACTGACAAGGGAACACGGCTGCTGCTTGAGGATAGAACAATCTGCCTTGCTGTCCATTGCCTGACAAGTGGTGACTATGCTTTGGCATTCCTGTCTTGGTACCCAGTCTCTTTATCAACCACAGTGTGATATAAAGTGCCCTCATGTCTGACTGAGTGGTGATGATCAAGGGCTCTCCATGTCTGTCTGGAGTCATTATAGGTAGCATAGAGTAGAGATCAAATATTCATTTATCCTAGATTGTAGCTACCTTGGCCCTGGGTCTTTGAGCACCATCCACTTCACATGCCTCCACTGCAATCCCTTGGTGGTTTGTCATGGTCTTTAGTGGGAGTCTTAGGATGTCCTGATAGGAAGGACCTACACCCCTGATGTCCTGAACATAGTTAGCAGCTTCTAGCTGTTAGGTAGCTGTTCTCTTGCCCAACCTGGATCCCTGTAGCTTCAGACAAATTTAATCTTTGTAAGATTGATGGTATCAGCTGAGTGTTTTTAGCTGAGTCTGGTTCAAATAATAGGCCATTAATTGAAAAAGGAAATTGAGATGAATTTATCTTATACATAAATGCTGTCATGGGCATTAATAGGGATCAGAAAATAGTGGCCTGTTTCCAGCAAGCTGCCGAACTGAATGAACTGCACGAACTGCAGCTGGCTGTAGGGGTGGTGTTGGGGTGGGGGTGGGAGCTCCCAGTGATGGGGTGGCCTGTTAGGATAAGATCTGCTGCTCCTGTTGCTGGGAATGCCCTACAGGCTTAGAATAGGAGACTTGCAAATGGCCCTTGCTGCCAGGAGGTGGTGCCAGTGCTGCACCTGGCACAGTCCTCCCTGCAGGGATTGTTCCTGAGAGGATTTTTATACTTAAATGAGGCCATTAAATTTTAACCTTACTTTGGTCAACATGTGTGTCTGTTGATCTGAGATGGATGGCTGCTCTCTATACTGTATAGAGACCATGAAAATGGCTCTTGATTCCTGGGCCCCTGGCTTTTTCACTGGCTAGCTCCTTGCTAATTTGGACAGTTGTGTCAGAAGTCTGCGTCTCCAGAGGTTCTGCCAGAATGGCATGCTGGGTTCTTACCACAGGAAGGTCTTGGTCCCATCCTGTTTCTTGTGTTTGAATGTTTCTACTTGAACAGAAGGGATTGGCCTTGGGCCAGCACAGTGGTTACTTGTGAATCACATGAGAGACAGGAATAAGCATACTATGTCCTGAACACTTAGAGTGAGTGACTTTACTTCTTGGGAGAGCCTGCCTTGGTTGGCTTAGCTTGGTTTTGTTTGCTGTTTCCTCCTGGGATTGACTGAAAAGGTACCCAGTCACATGTTTAGAGTCATGAGATGAACTGGTCTCCTGGCAGAGCAGCGGAGGGCTGGGCATGTGGAGTAAATATGAATACCCACAATACTTCTGGGTTGAATGGGAGAAGGCAGTGGTATCTTGGACAGTCATGAACAGAAGAGAGAGTTGGAGACTGTTGGTGAGTGTGTTTACTATCAGTGACTAGGTGAAGTTCTTGGCCCAGTTGCAAGGAACATAGATGCACAGAGGTGAACTAGGGGAAGCATGAGGGAAAAAGGAAGTGGGAGGCCAGAAGCCAAAGTGTAGCTGAGAAAGACCTCCCCAAGATGCTCTTTCAGGTAGGCAGATGCTACATCTCTCTCCACACTACCCTTCCAGGCCAGACATAAAAAGAATGAAATACAACATCCGGTGGGAGGACCCTAGGGTCTTTGTAGTGTGTGAAAGCTGGCATTGCAGAGCCTGCAGCAGGGGTGGCTCTGAGGCCTGAACTGTCCAGAAAATAGTAGGTATGTGTTAGGTTTGATCATGGGTTAGTGTCCTGGTCACGCTTTTGTATTAATCCTAGAGAACAAGGTACCACCAGTTTAAACATCAGTGAGGTAAGTGAAACACAGCTCTTCTGTTGAAGAGGGTTGCCTGTGACTCCGTAGTTGCCTATGGTGGGAACTAAAGGAGAAAAGAAGTGCCCTTCAAGTGGGAGAATTCTTCTGGGCATCCAGGCCACCACAGTGTTCTGTCTTTCCTGCCCTGGGGCCTAGGAATCCCCGTTAGCTATTCTGCATCTGCTCCTTTTTACATTTCCCCTCGGCACCACCTGGGGTGGGAGGTATAGAATATGGAAGTCCTGCAGATCTGATCATTGCTGTTGGCCCCTAGAATGCCAGATGCCATGGCATGCTGCTGAAGGACATCTGCAAAAAGAGAAGCACTGAAGAAGAATCTTGTCATTCCATCCCTCTGTGGATTGGGGCTATCACCGATACTCTCCTGGCCCCTCTGTCATCTTACTGCTACCTAGCCTGGGCACTGGCTTGCCTGTCTACTTCTCAGACACTTGTGCCTTATCCACTTCCTGAGGGACTTTCTAAAGTGAGTGTTCTACTGGAGAGCACACCTTAGCCAGGGCCACTCCTTACTGCCAGGAATTCGCTCAATGAGACAAGGACTTTGCCTTTAAAGGAGGGACTCTACCAATTGGTGTAGAGTACAACATGTGTTAGTGCGAATGGCCCCATACAGCATTTGTTTGTGTGAATAGCCCCTGTACACCGTTTATATTAGAAGAAGAGTTATGGAAATCTGTGTTAACTGTTTGGCATGTAACGTGAAGCTATGACTTTATAAGAAGAGTGATTTGAATAAAATGAAGAACCAACCTGACCTTTACAAAGTTGGACTCCACAGTAGAGTTGGGGTTTTGCTTGGATGTGCCAGGAAGGATCCTGGGATGCTTGTTCACAGTGTGGCTGTCTTGCGCCTGCCAGGTGAGATGGGCCCAGGAAGGAGGGTCCTCAAGGAAAGGTCCCCAGCACGGAGCTCTGTGCTATGTGGATGGAGGATAGAATGTGACTTTGAGCTGATGTGGATGATACCCTGGATTCAGAGGATCCAGGAGAGGCTGGGGGGATCTTACCTGGCACATGAACTACCTTCCTGAGTATATGACTCTCCCCAGGGTGCTCAGCATCATAGTGTGGCACAGTTGAGTTTCACAGTAAGCCAGCCTTGCAGATTGGACACTGAGGAAGTACCTGGGTGAAGTTTTCCAAGTCTGTGCTAGTGTCTATTGATCAGGCACTCTAGCAGCATGGAAATCATGTGTCTGATTTAGCCAGCCACTCAGAGGAGCATAGAAAACACATCGCTTACCTCCCGACAAGCTGGTGCATCAATAAGAGTGCGTGAGGTAACGACTTCCTTGTACTCTAGCTTCAAAATGGCAAAGTGAGGAAGAGATTGAAAATTTATTTTCGTATAATTCCACTGCTGTCTTGTTTTGCTGCTGAAGAAAAACATTGCAGCATGGGGTGTTCATCAATGCTTTGCTGGTGACTCATCTGGCCTAGGAAGCCAGAGTTGGTATTTACTGTGGTGGACTTCAGATGTGGCCTGGTGATAGCCATGTCTATCACCTCCTATCCCAGGTGACCTGATAGCTAAAGTTCTGGTACCTGAGTAGGGAGGGGATCTAAAGCCCAGGTCCAGGGCTATGATCCTTGCCTAGATTCAAAGCCAGCCCTAACTAGCCTCTTGAAGCTGCAGCTGATTCAGTAGCATTCCTGCTGGGAACTGGAAAGGAAGTAGGTCTCTTGGTTTTGCTTCTGTCTGTACCCAGGACAGGGCACTTGGCTGGAACATTGAGAGCTGGTGTGACCTGGCCAAAGCTCTTGTTTCTGGAGTAAAGATGCCACGGGGCCAGGATGCAGGAGATAATAGTCCCTTTCCATGTGGGCTTTCTTGATCAGCTAGGGGAGGAGGAGCCATATCTTCCTAATGGCTTAATGTTGGAGCAGACAGACTTTGTTGGTATGGATGACTCAGCTCCTGAGAGGTCTGAGATGGCTTAGCTATGTAGTTTGAAGTTTCTGGCTTGGGTTTTTTAGCCTAACTCTGAGGTTTGGACCAACTCACAGCCCTGCTGCTGCTTTGCCCCAAATAATCAAACAAAGCTTACATTAATTTCATGCTGATTGACCTAAGGCTCAGGCATATAACTTGCTAACTATTAACTCTTAAATTAACCCATAATTAGCCAAGTGACTTAGTGCTTTTTCTCAGAGCAGCACCCTGGTCGTCTTTGCCCTGTGTCTGCTGGCATCTCTCTGACTCTTTTTCTTCCCAGAGTTTTCTTAGTCTAGTAGTCCTGCCCACACTTCTGTCTGACTTCTGGCCAGTCAGCGTTTTATTAAATTAATAGGAAGGACAAATATTTACAACGTACCAGAATGTAATTCCACAGCATAGCTAGCTGTCATAGATCCCTAGGAATGGCGTTATGCCAGTGGGGCAGTTGATAAGAGATGGCACCTGTAGGTTTCTCAGTCTCATGTCCTGCCTGGACCTGGGATAGCCCTGCCTCAGGCTAGGGAGGATGCTGTATAGTGGGACCTGCTAGGAGGTCCTGGAGGTTGCACCTGTTTCTTGAGGTGCAGGTGCCTGGAGAAAATCTTGCATGCTGTACTGCTAATTGCAGGCACAGGTGTAGTAGCCAAGATCAGTAGACAAGGAGTGTTTCTGGCCTCATTTGCAGCCTATGTGGGATGTAGAGTGATAGTGGTTGAATATCCCAATGGCAGAAGATCCCAATGACCTATTAGATTTATGGCCAATAGCAGGCAAAGGATGGCTCCAGTAGGCAAAGCCTACCTCAGGTTCAGGAACAGCTTTGTCAGTGCAAAAGCCCTGCTGTTTGTTTACTTGAGGCTCTTACCTGGCAGAAAGCAGAAGGCCTGCCAGTCAGGATTGCCTAGATATCTGAATGCTGCTCACTTGTGAGCTAATAGTTCCTTTTCTATCCTCATACAAGGTCAGGGTTCCATTCTTTACTTTCTCCTCTGTGTGGCTTCCAGCACTGTTGGGAATAGGTGTTTCTCAGGGCCCAAGAAACAAGCTAGAACACTTGGACATAAGACACATGCCTCTGCTTTTGCCTGGGTGTCCTGGGGTTCCTGGATTCTGGGACTTACTTGCAGAATGTGGGTTGCAGTAGGATAGTGATGGTTAAAATAGGGTTAGGGAGGACATGAGATGCTGATGGCTGACAAGAGGCAGTCACAGCATGATGTATACATTTACCTTCACTCTCTGAGTGAGCTAGCTCATAAAGCTCCTGCCCTGTGTAGCCTCACTGCTCCAGCAGAAGCCCTGCTGCTGGTGTTCAGGGTATAACTGAAGAGTGGAGGCTGCCCCTTCCTGGAAGTCCTCTTCACATCACTGTGTGAGGAGTCTCTCCCTGCTTTAATTTAGGGGAAATCTGTGGGAAATTAATGGAGTCTGCTGGTGTTCTTTGATCTGAGGAAGAGGAAGGAAAGGCAAATGCGTTTACGATGAGGGACTAATCTTTGCCAGCAGCAGCCCTCTCTGCACCAGGCTATGCCCTCCTCCTCGTCGTCCTCCTCCTCCTCACCTGAGGCCTGATGAAGTGAGAGGTGCAAGATTGGTTTTCTGAGGGCACCAGGCACCCTGTGCTCAGTTAAATCATGGCTGTCTGCACCCCTGGCGGGTGATGACCTGCCCTCCTGCCTCGGCACCATGGCCCTTCGGGATGTGATGATGTGCAGTCGCAGCAGCCGGGCTGCAGTGAAGGTGAAACTGTCGTATCGATCTTTTTAGCACTAAAATATGAGCCACTTTACGCCGCTCCCCGCTGCTGTGATGTGAAAAATAATAACTCGGATCCAAATTAAAAATATTGATCCCTGGAAGGTGTTGAAAGTAAATAAACACCTTCCGAAGTTTTCGGGTCAGTCGAGGAATGGTACTCAGCAATAAATGTGTCGGCATGTCAGAGTCAGGGTTCTTGATCTGTTTTTCCTCTGAATTGATTTTTCATTATTTACTTCCTAAAAGTGTTGGAATTTGGTCCTCCACCGTTAAATCCCAGTGTTTGGGCAAATGATTTCTTTGGGGCTTATGAGGTGCTCCTGACCCACTCCCTCATTGATTGATTGATTTCTGACTCAATGAGCTTGCAGACCACGCTTTATTTAGGACTTCCATCATAATTTTTTATACATTTAGGCTTGACTTTTTTATTTCCGTGTAACAGATGAGCTGACATTGGGCTATCAAACCGGGGGAAACAATTGCCACGAGGTTAATTTTGTTGCAGGCTCCATGCATCCTGAGATGTGAGGCTTTTCCTGCTATAGCCCAGGCCCTGGAGAGAGTCTACTTAGCCCAGGACATATGTTTAGAACAGACTAAGCCTCATGTCTCCAAAAGGGGTGGTGCCTGTAGGGACCCCAAGATTTGCAAATGGATGACACTGGTTCTCATAAACTTAAAGATAAGCTGAGACATGTCTCTTAGGAAGTTTCATTTTCGGAAGGCAGCTGAGACCCACCACTAACCATATCTCCACCTGGCCTGACAGGAAGAACAGAGGGGCAGGTGCTAGGCAATACACAGGGGAACGATGGGAGCCATATATGGGCCCACCCTCACTGGGTTTACCTGGGTGGGAAACATGACAATATCACTCATCCTACTATCTTTAGGGGTGAGGGATCCTACTCATCTAACATCCAGATGGGGATGTTGGATCTGTCAAAATTATGCAAGATGGATGCTGAAAAGCTACCTGCAGAGAAGAGGTAACCTTAGTCTCCAGAACCTTCAGAAAGGCCCATTACTTTCTGCTCTGCCAGCAACTTCTTATGCTTCTTGTTCTTGGTGCTTGGCAGACTCAGCTGTATGCCTGTGGACACTGGGCAGATCCCAATGCACTCCTGCAGGCAGTAGGTAAGATGTACCCCTTGGACATTGAGAAGACACTTATGTGCACACTATGCACCAAATAGGTCCAGGTGTGCCCATATGAGTGTCTACTAGATTCAGTTATGCCCCTGTGGCCATCTGGTATACCCAGATGTGCCTGGGTAAGCATGGAGCAGATCCAGATGTCCTCCTGTGGTCATTGGGTAGATGCAGATATGCCCCTGTGGGTGTCCATTAGATCTAGACATGTCCCTATGAGCACCAGGCAGATGCCAAGGTGCCTCTGTAAGTGTTGAGGGCCTTCAGATATGTCTCTGTGGGTGCTAAGGACCCCAGATATACTCCTATAGTTGTCAGACAGACCTAGATATGTTTCTATGCATGTCGAGAGATCCAGATGTGTCCTTTGAGTGTTGGACAGGACAAAATATGCCTCTGTAGGCACTGGAAGACTCAGATGTGGGACTTTTCATAGAGTTCCTTGTCATTCATGAAAAGTAGTTGCTTGTGTCCACATATTCTGTGTACTTTCTGATGGAGGAGTTTGGAGCAGAGAGCTGTAGTTACATGGTACTCATGCCAGAGCCTTCGTCGGCATATCCACAAGTGTCTGAGAGGGAGCCCATGTGTTTCATGGCTAGCCTACCTCTCCATTGTTGCTCATATTTTTACCTAAGGTAGCCAGGAACAAGAGGCTGGGATATCTACTGATGGACTTTGGACAGAGAAGGAACACCACAGGCATTTTCTGAAGGCTCAGTACTGGAAGGAGGAGTGGGGCCACCAGCTTGGGACTGGGTATCTTTGATTGAGTCTGTGGCTTTTCACAAGGGTGGAGTAGCATTGGTCAACCATGTTGCCTGCTTGCCATTGATGAGTGATCTTAAGAAAAGGACACTTACTCCATCCTGGTTTAGAGAGCATTGATTGAAGAGGAGGTGGCAATGGCTGGCTGGTGTGTAGGATATTGGTGCATACCCTCAACACCTCCTCTCTTCAACATCATTTTGGTATTTCCCTTCCCAGGTGTGATACTGTGGAGATATCACCAATCCACCAATGCCAGGTTTACAAGTCATCTTTATACATATGGTTGACTCCCCTGGGATGATGTGGTGACTGCTAGGCAGCACTCGCCTTCCAAATTCCACATGCCCATGACTAAATAGGAATGATGCATCTTCTTATGGGACTGTCTTTTGCTGGACAATAGAGCCCAACTCACCTCTGGCAGTGGTCAGACCAGAGTCTCAGAGAGAGACGTGCATATCATATGCTATAGGGAGGCTCGCCAAATAGCTACATTGAGGGGTTCTGGGACACCACTAGCCATCTTTTTGTAGGACACACAGGACAGGAGCATTGGTTGTCTTCTCAGGAACCAAAGTCTACCAAGCTTAGCCCAAATCTTGGACCCACTTCCCTATCCTAAAGCTAAAATATAGCCTGCTGTTGGCTCTGGAAAACCAGGGTGTGCTCCTGAGTGTTGGTCTGAGACACAGAATAAGGATGCCTATCCTGACTCTGCCCTTGGTACCTGTGTTCTAGGCTGATGAATCCAGAGGGTGTGGTTGAGACACTGGCTAAGGCTTTGAAAATGCATTAGGGTGGTGCTGAAGAAGCATCTAACAAAGAGGGACAGAGGGAAATCAGTGTGGAGTGTTGTTCACTCAGATTACCTAGCCAGAGCACCCCACACAAAGGGTTTTCTGTGCCAGGAAGTTCAGTCATGGTTGTGTGGACCACAGCAGAAGGGCCAAAGTCTCCACTGAGCTTATAGCCTGAACACTTGGCTGTAGCCAGCTACATCTATTGATCCTACTGGTCAGTTGATCCAGCAGAGCTAGGTGGGTTTCAGTAGTGTCATTGTGTGTGTTTTGCTGGGTACAGTAGCAGACACACAGGTTACCATGTAGGCATGGGTGAGCCAGGCCACATTGGAAGATACCAGGTAGGTAGTGCTCTTACTTTGACAGTCACCAAGGAACCCTTAGTGGCCAATACTGCCTGAGCAGGATCCTCACAGTTGCTGAACATTAGACTGTCCTTAGAAGAAGTGGATCCAAGAGAAGTTTAGTAACTTACCCAGAGCACAGCACAGTGGAAGCTATACTTTCTGTTGGGCTACAGAGCTAACTACATATAATATGTATCATGTTATATACTACATGTGGCATAACATGTTATATATAATACATCTAACACTCTAACTTGAAGAAACAGACAGACACTTAAACCAGCACACATGAGAACATATAGGAAGCACCTTAGCATGAAGGTGTAGATAGAGCATACCACGAGGACTTGGGATCCAGGGAGCGGATGTTGCATTGAACAGCACAAGAAACGTCTCCCATCACTGGCACATAGAATATTTGAACATGGTTGGCAGGGATAGAGGAAGCCGGGTTATGCCATGCTTAGAGCATCAAAAAAAAGATGTGGGTGTGATGAGGTGTTGTGGGAGGAGACTGCAGGAAGCGGGGCAGTCATCTGAGGGCGGGTTGGTTGGTTGTAATTTAAAGATCTATCTGATACTGAAGTAAATTCACAAAGTAGTCTAGAAATAGTGATCCAACCTGGTTAGTTTTTATTTCTCTTGACTTTAGTCTTCTGCCTTTTAAAAAAGAAATGCAAGGGCAGACCTTTGTGGGTGGAGACCAGTGAGGAACTCGTGTACCCTAGTGGGATGTGGAAACTGGATTCAGTGTGGCCAGTCCTATAAGGGAAGCTGTGCTTTAGCCCTTCTTCCCACATGCTCTCTGCTCCCCCACCCCACTCTTGCTGTGCCCCAGGGACTCACTTTCACCTTTTATGCTGTGACTTGAGGAATCAACCCAGAGACAATCAAGAACTGTTTGAGGTGTAGGATCAACTTTGTGAATTGACTGTGTCATTGTGCCTCCAGGTGTGGTACTCTCCCGAGCGGCCAGAACTGGGTTTGTTAACATGAAGTACTTTGTTTAGAGCTTTGACATCTTGTCCTATATCCAGTGACTTGCAAGTTATCAGTTTGCAAATGATTCTGTTGGAAGCTGAAATTTAAATATTGCCCTTTATAATTTTACCAAAATATGAACTATTCAAGGACTATATTAGGTCAATGCTGTGTAGGACCCCCATCCTGAGAGCCTCAGCATGCTGGTTATGCAAATGAGTAAGATCTGAGTACAAGGAGCTGTACTGGGCTTCAGGGAGACTCAGTAGTATTGATATATCTCTTCTACCCAGGTTGACATGGTGCTTCACTGCCATTCTAATCAAAATTGGGGCATGTTTTATATGGAAATGTAAGGGACCTACAGTGGCCACAGTGACATTGAAACTGAACAGAAGAGTCAGAGGGCTCATCTGCCTGATGAAGACTTGCTACAGACCTGCAGTGGGCAAGAAAATGTGATGCTAGCCTGAAACCAGAAAATCAGAACAAGGGCTGGAAAGGAGGGCTCTGGGATCATTTGGTTAGGCTAGCCTCAAGCTTCTTCTGGTCCTTAGCCTTAACCTCTGAGGGTTGGAATTTCAAGGCTCTTCAGCTGTGAGAGTAAGATCTGCTTAAGGGAAGAGTGACCCTTAGATGGCCACTTGCCATGAATGAACCCAGCCTTCACCAGAAGCTATGGAAATTAATTTCCATGTGGCTGCAAACCTAAAGGAGAAGTGATGGCAGAACTTGGCAGGCATGGAGTGTTAAGAAGTCCGCCATCAAATAAAACATTGGTGATTTTGCAGAAGTGGAGGTTGTTCACAGCCCAGGAGACATTTGCAAGTCTTTACATGACCAAGAATTTCACTAAAGTTCTTCATGAAAATAACTGTTTCCTATCAATCAAAGTAGGACACAAAACCTGATTTTTAACATAGGGATTGGAACAGACTTGGCAGAAATGGCAGGTTAGAGGGGAAGGTGCTCACTTGTTGGCCACAAAGGCAGTCTCTGAGTGTCCTTTCAGACCAATCGTCCAGCTTCCAGTACTAACTGTCCCTGTTGTGTGTCGATAGTGTCCAGTTTACAAGTAAGGAAACCTTCTCACATCTGGACTCTGGACTGCTTTGGGGGCTAGGCTCCAATTTTAGGCGAACCCATCAGTTACAGAAACATAAAGCCTCAGGCTTCACATGTGTTCCTGTGCCTGGTCCTAGAAGGTCTGCTATGAGAGCACACATAGGATAAGGATGAGGGAGAAGCCTCATCCAAGGGCAGCTGACCCTAACACTGCTGACCCCTTAGCCACAGCCATGTGGTGCCACCATCTGCCCCTGCTAATTGTGACACCTGGTCCCATGATCCTGCCTGTCCCCCCAGTTGTCTTCCACTTCCAGAACCGTGGACGTTGTGTCTGCAGTAAAGGCAGGCTCTGTGGTCATTGTGTCCAAAGCCTTCAGGGGACTGTGTTTGCAATCAGGGCTTCTAATCTGTCCTGATCTTTTCCTCCTACTACCACAGGTCACTTGATGGTGGTGGCTGTGTCAGTCAGCTGTGAGTATGGGGCCCTGGTTTCTGTGGGCAGGAGAACAGTGTGGAGTGGGACACCTATGGCTGTTGGCTGCATGTATAGGAGGGGTGAGAGAGGCTTGACACTCCTGGCCTGCTGATACAGGCCAGCCTAACTACTTCCCACCTAAGGCCTCAGTTACTATATGTCTGTGCTCCCTGGTGAGAAATCTCTAACAGGTCTTTGGTGAGCTGAGCCAGGTGCCTAGTGGTGGCAGATCCATCAGGCTGCAGACAGGCATGATCGAGGGCCATGTCACATGAGCCTAGGAAACAAATACACTGCAGGAAATGTATTGGGGAACAAACTGAAAGATTGTAAAGCTCTTAAGGACTTTGATGCTTGTTAGCATTTTTTGACAGAAAATCACTGAAGCAGTGGACATAAAAAAATAGTGCTGGTGCTCACAGTGTAGCTGCTCATTCTATTTGTTTGGCCTCAAGTGACGTTTCTCTTCGGAGTCCCCTGTGAGCCTTGCCCTGCTTGCCTAGACTGTTTTTCCTGAGAGTTTCAGCATGCCCTGGCCTCTGCTTCATGCATGCCTGGTCTTCTTATGTGTCTTCACACTGTGGATGGAGACCAAGCCATCTCATAGAGCAGTGTGTCCCCTTAGCCCTAAACCTTTGACCTCAGATGCAGGAGCATCCTGGGTTCTTGTTCCCAGGAGCCCAGTTTTCAGGGCCTATAAGCACTCAGGTAGGGGCTGGTCTACGGAATCTTTTCCTCTGATCTCAAGATTTTCATGTAGATGATAGCTGAGTCTCCTGCAGTGGGCCCAGGGTCAAGGTTTCTGCATATGTGCCAGGTATATGTGACTTCAGTGGCTAGCTCTCTGCACTTTCACCAAGTCCTCAACAAGTTCCTTGTCTGTAGCTCAGTGCTCAGAACAAAGGTTTGAACAGTTTGCAGAAAAGGACTATGGGTACTTCAATATCTGGGCTGGCACCAGTCTACATAATTATGCTTCTCTAAAACCAGCCCCAGCCAGAGAGGGAGATGCACTTGTACATAAGCCAGTTGGCCACTTTTAAGATGCAGCAGTTGGGACAGCTGATTGATTGGTGTGTACTCTAACCATGTTTGCAGAGTTGTACCCTGCTGACCCTTTAGCCATGAGATGGTGGCCAGGGTCAATTTTGCTCAGCAATCTTTGGTTTCTGGTTAACCTCCAGTGCCAAGGTATGTACACATTTGGGTCAGTATGATATCTGTAGGGGTGTGGTGGTCAAGGGTGGGCTCTCACTGTGCCTCTGCTAGGTGCTTAGGGTTGTAGTCTTTGGTCTTTATACCTGGTCTTCCATCTGTTTTGGACTTATGTCCTTTTGACTGGCTACTTGATGCTTTACAGTTTTAAGCAGAGTCTTGTTTACATGAAGAAGATGACCCAGGAGGACATAGCTCATGGCTTCTGTGCCTGGGTTCATAGTCTTTAGTTGATGTTGCCGATGGACTTCCTCATCTTGTCTATGGTGGAGCTTCACAATTTGCTTGTAGGAAGGAACTACATTGTGAGAGGCTGTCCTTCCTTTTCTAGAACTGTAGTAAATGGGTGGCTGGGCTGGTGACCCAGCCTGCCATCCAAGCATGAGCTATAGCCTATCCAGCAGGGGCCCTCATTTTTAAACCTCACATGGCCAGGCCTCATCTCTGCAGATGTCCCTTGTTCTTACAGGGACTGAGAACAGAGTGCTGGGCTGCCATCACCATAAAGAAGCATCCTAAATGTCTCAGGGTCACTCACTGCAGTGCACCACACAGCCACCGGGGCATGGGGAGTTACTCCTCAGAGTCATGAAAGTACTTTCCCAAAACAAAGCCAGCGCCCACATTCTTGTCTGTTGCATTTTGTGAAATCTTAATTTTTTTCTTTTTCTTCTTTTTTTAAATATTTTTTTTGTGTGTCTGTTCATCTGTCATGCACAGGTGACTGTGAGCATATGGAAGTTAGGACAGCTCTCAGGAGCTTGTTCTGCCACTGTATGTGGTCCAGGTCATCAGTCCTGGCACACATACTTCTGTCCACTGAGCCATCTCATTAGCCCAGCTTCTCATTTTGTACAACGCAAAGTGGTGGTAAAATTTAAATTTTCTGTAATTTTTTTCTTGGTTAAGAATTAATGATGCCCTGTGTCATTCCTGTATAACATTTTTCTAAGACCAACTACCTCGAGGTCTGGCTTCCACTTAGTTGTCTCTACAACTTCTTACTAATGGTAACTTTCTATCTAGTTCCTCATCTGTAAATCTGGGAAGTACTTATACACATCAGAAAAGGTGACCCATCTGAACAGATTCTGCATCTTCACTCATCTTAAAATGATTTCTACCAGTGGTTTTTGGAGGAGGACATGAGCATTGAAACCAGAGATTTTTGTATGTGGGGGATAAGAAAATGATGTAGCCCTTCAGCTCTGCAGGGGTATGTGGGGCTGACTAACTGGACATGTTCCTTCTTGCAAAGTGTTTGAAGTTTAGAGTTTCAGTACACATCCTTTCCTGACAGGGGCGCCCTTCCCATCCAGATCCTGTAGCGTATTAGGGCCTGCAGTTATCTGAGTAGGTCTGAAAGATTGGCCATTCAGTGTGCAAACATCTCTCAAACGGAAATTGTTACACTTTGCACTTCATCTTGAAATGAATGTTTGGTTGTCAATTTTTATTGCTGATGTAATGAATTAAGCGCAGTGGTGGCCACTGTCCCTGAGGCAGCCCCAGCCCTTGGGCAGAAAACTGCTAGTGTGGAGTGCTGTGGGCATCCCGCTCCCACTGTGCATCCGCCTTCTGGGAATCAGAAGAGAATGGTGATTTTTGTTCTCTTTCATTTTCTTTGTATTACTGTCCCCACTGTCTACCCAGAAGGAAGATACCTGGCTGCTGGTTCCTGAGCTGGAGCTGGGCAACAGGGTTGACCAGGCAGTTCTGGTTCATGGCTAGCCAGTTTTATGTATCTCTTTATGAGTCCAGCAATGTAATGATAACATGGAGCTTGTCTCATAAATGCTGCTGTACAGTTTGGAACAGCAAGTGCTTGCATGTGGCTCAGATTATCTAAGCCACAGTCCCTTTGGGTTGGAGCAAGTCTCTTTAATAAATGTTGGCTGTCCTTCCAACCGTCATAATTATTTAAAGGGTTTTCAAAAGAGAGGGACAAATCAAATCAAGCCATTGCTGCCGCATCCCATTGTGGAGGTAAGTGTATTTGTAAAACGTGGGTCTTGTTAGGGTCTCCTCCCAGCTTTCATCTATTATCACAATAATTGAGTTTGTAGCTAGAATTAAATTCATCAAATTGTGTTATCCTCTTTAGAAATTGGATAGGCACCCTGGCAGGGCGAGGCAGAAGTTAATCGGCTTTGCTAAAGCTTCCAGTGGCACCATGCAGCAGGGTGAGGAGGCTCTGGGGCCTCCTGTCACCTCAGACATGGTGTGATTTCTCCTCGATCCCCAGTGCAAATAATGACATTTGAATCGAGCATTAACAGGCTTAATTACTTTAAAATTGTCATTTTAATTTACACTGATATAGTATTGATCATACAAGCAGAGATTAAGCTGTTCAGCGGAGCGGATGATGGGGAATTAAACATTAAAGGGTCCTCAAGGGGCTGTGCACGCTGCCTGGCGCGCACCGGAAGAGGGATGATAGTTCTTAGTAATGAACTGGCGGCATGCGAGGACATGAATCTTGGGCTTCTGGAAAAGGGGAAATAATGGGGTTTGGGACGCATTTGCAGGTTATTCATTCGCTGCCATGCGCCAGTTCTCCAGTGATTCATCCACCTCACCAGCGTTTATTTATCCAGCAGATTCCGGAGCTCTGACCTTTTGCTAAGTACACTGAGCATAAGTTAGAGTGGAGATTTTTTCAGGTGCAACTTTTTTTTTATCAGTGTTTGTTATTTTTTCTTATTTCCAGTTGGCATTTAACAGAGTGACTCCAGTTTTTGGATGTCCTCATGTCTGCAGGCCTTTGCAGACCATCCAGTGGTGAGAGTAAGGTATTTGAGGGGAGACTGGGGAAGAGTGTCTTTTATGCACTACCACTGACATTTCAAGGACAGTCCACACTGTAGTCTCACATTCTTGTGTATGGACAGATGTCACACTTGTGCAGTTGCCTGGTAGCCCTTTGCCCCACTTCCCAGTTTTTAAGTTTTCTGGCACTGACTTGTTGCTGTAACTATTTAGATGCTGGGTAGAATTAAGTATGAAGAAGGTATTTCTGTTTTGGAAGCCGATGTATCTGACAGATTTCTTTTGGCAAAAATGAGAAACCATCAAATCTTTTAACCTCAGAAAGGTCTGCTTTTCTTAGGATACATCATAAAAACTTAAGTGATTGATTTTTATGCTCACCAGGGAGTGATGAAATTCTTGGTCACTATCCATAATGGCTTTATTTTAAAGCATGGGCTGGAGATTTACTTAAACTATAATCAGGGACCTGAGAGAGCGCTGATGCTTCTCCTCAAGGTGGACATGAGTGTATCAGTGTTCATGGGACATTAGAGGGCTCTTTTTTTAAAACTTTCTCCTGAGACAGGGTTTCTCTGTGTAGCCCTGGTTGTCTTGGAACTCACTCTGTAGACCAGGCTGGCCTGGAACTCACAGAGATCTTCCTGCCTCCTGAGTGCTGGGATTAAAGGTGTGGACCACCACCTCCCAGAGAGTTCATTATTGCAAGTGTTTACTGGATGTTGGCAGGGCTCATCAGTGTGCTCAAGTGTGCTCAGGTGCGAGGCCTTGCTGTTGCACATGTACAGTGCTACTAGACGGCCTCCTTCCTGCTTTCCAGCACCCCTGTGGACACTAGCAGTAACGAGGCCACTTTTGGAAACCTCTCCTCTTCAGAAGTTAGGGCTTGTTGTACAGCTTGGTTGCAGCCTTTTTGATTGCACTTGCCGTTCGTTGATTTCTGTTGCCTTTCATGAGTACTTCTGTTATCCCATATGACTTCTAGCAGCCATGGTACATGGAGCACAGCCACCTGCTGGGTGTTGTTCTCAACCCTTTGTCCTTGTCATGGAGGGCAAAGCTAGAATGCTGTGCATAGAGAATGCGTGACACTGGCTAACAAATTTCAGGCAAGTGGTCCACTGATGGTGCCAGTGTACTAGGCCCAACTGTGGCCCCTTTGAACTGGAACATGGAGGAAATGCATGTTTTTCTCCAGTTTATAGCTTCGGTGCCATTAGCAGTAACAGGGAGAGGGAGGGAGTTAAAGTCCCATTTTATAAGCCAGAAGTAACAAGACTCAGAGACCCTGGGGGACTGGCAGCTACATGTCAATGGGTTAGTCTTTCCTCAGTTTCTCTTCTTCAGTTGGTGGGTTATAACCAGTGTCCCACGTTGTAGAATTCTGAATGCCATTAACGAGAGCCGACTGGTAAGGCTTCATAGGCATGGAGCCATGTAGAGCTCTCTCTGTAAGGATTCCTGGCATGCCACGTGGTAAACCCAGTATGGCGCCAGCAGAACACACATTTTATTTATGGAGGGCACGCCCTTAAGTGTGCCTACTTAAATTTGTGCCCACTCGTTCTCTTAAAAGGAGACGCCATGTGAAAATGTGTCTCTCTTCTGCGTCTCTCCTTTGTACCCACTCGGCAACTCCCCTGAATAAACTCTAGTGTGGCATCTGGTGGTGTGTGTCCGATCTCATTCGTGAAAACAACACTCTGCATTCCTGCAAGTGTGGCCAAGATGATGTGGAGGTGGTTAGGATCCCAGAGCTCAGTTTCTAGAAGAGCTGATTCTACCATATCCTCTCCCCACTCCTCTGTCTTCCTACTGTTTCCACATGAACTCAGGGTTAGATTATGGAGATCCTGGGAAGCCACCAAGGGCAACTGTGTGCCTCACTCCTGCCTGGTGGGAACTGAGTCCCCTGCCCGACAGCTCCCGTTCTGCTCAAGGCTCTCCACATTCTGGTCTTTATGTGGTGGTTCCATCTTGACTCCTCTAGCTTACTTCTCCCTCACTTAAGCCTTTTCCTCTAGCTCTGTCTACACCAGCTATCGCAACTCTGCAAGCTCTCTGGATTCTGTGGCCCTGCCTGTCCTGTGCCACTCCTTAGCCCTTCTGCTTCCTCTGCTGGTCATAACTCTTCCAGAGAACCCCTTTGCTTCTGGCTCCACCAAAACCTAGATGCCCATCCTTCTGAAATAAATTTTCCACTGCAGCCTGGCTGCTCTGTGTTATCAGAATCCCACGTCACCTGCCATCCTTCTCCTTTCCCCAGGCTTGTCGTCACTCACCTACAAGACTGACCAGTAAGAAAGGACACTGTTGACTTCCTATCCTGAGGTATTTGCCCCTGACTAGCTGCAGCCCTCCTTAGTGGCCTTCCAGGAGGCTCTGCAGTGATGCATCCCTGGGGTTGCTGGTGTGCCCTTCTTCTGTGGCCTGTCTGTACTCCCCTGCTTCTGTCCTGCTATTCTGGCACTATTTCTCTTTTAAAATGAGAATGACAGGCATGTGTGAGGTCAGGACAGTGGTGCTGAGTGTACAAAGTGCAAACATCAGGTCTGCTTGATGGGTGTCACTTTTCCTTGGTCTTTGTCAACAAGGTCTAATTTATAACAAGGCCATTAGTGGGAGATAGCTTGTTTTGGACATCTTTCCCGTAAGAGTTCTTCGTGATTTGCCTCAGAAAAGAGGTGACGGTCTCCTTGCAGATGGTTAAAGCCCCAAGCCCTGCTGCTTGCAATACCAGGTTAGGAACAGAGTATGCTGAAGTTCCTTTGCTTCTGGGAATAGCTTGATTCTTTCTTTCTGGCTGAGGCAGAGGTCATGTTTTGGGCTGGGGGAGGCATGTTCAGCTGGGGAACTGAAAGCATTGAGATTGCTTCTCTGCTGTGGAGGAGAGCCTTCTAGGCTAGCAGCTTTCCACGCTGGGCCTTTGTAGTCTGGCATCATGCAAGGACTCACTCTTGTGTGTTGAGGGAACAGGTTCAGAAGAGGTGACACCCTTGACAGGAGCATTGGGCTCTATTGGCTCCTGGCACCAGCCCTTAGTGCTTGGTAATCATGGGGATCTGAGGAAACTGCTGGTGTTCTCACCATCCCTGTGTTGTAGAAAGGAAACAGGCAGAGGTTTTCAGTAGCTTGGTGACTGTCCTAAGCCCGAAAGAGGCAGGCATAGAATTATTCAGGGAGACCTTGCTCTGGACCTGTGTTATGTGATCAGAAACAAGATAAGGTGAGTGATGCCAGCCAGTGAAACTGCCAGCTAGGAGGTGACATATTGTCACGTATTCAGGGACCTGTATCAGGACTTGAGGACAGGCTCCTGCACATTGAGACCTTCTCTGGGTGCAGGAATCAGGAGAACCTTGTGCCCTAATTGTTTTCACACAGCAGGCTCCCGACCTTTTCTACTTCTGTGACCATGATCACTTTCCTGGGATAGGTGGACAGCAACTCCAGAATGTAAAAGTAGAACAAGTTTTACTCATGCTTTGCATTTACTGGAAACTGTAGGGATGAACGTACACTTGTACAACTAGGACATATTTGTGGAGTACATGTGGCCCAGGGCTGGCTGGTGTACAAGCAGAGAGAAAAGATGCAAAGATAGCAATATTTTTTAAATGATTTATGTATTTTTGTTTTGTGTTTATGTGTTTTGCCTGCATGTGTATATATGTATCATATATGTGCCTGGTACCTAAAAGAACCAGATGATGTTACATCTTCTGGAACTGGACACAGTTGTGAGCTGCCATGTGGTTGCTGGAATACAAGCTTTAGTCCTGTCCAAGAATAGTGGGGTACTCCTAATCACCAAGATATTTCTTTAGTCCTAGAAATTGTTTTGGAATGGATAAGTCACAAGCTTTCAGAGTTATGGAAGATATCTATACAGAACTGGGAATTCCAGTGAGTTCCTGTCAAAATTTAAAAAAAAAAAGCCATATCAGATAGAGTATAATACACTTGAAAGCAGATTGGTGGAAAGAATTGACTAGTAACGGCAGCTCATGTTCCAGCACAACTCACAGAAGCAGGGAGTAGAGAAGCGTGGTAGCAGAGGTAGCCTTGCACATGGAGTTCTACCTGGTAAGGTCATCTAAGAATGAAGGAGATGCTGGGATGGTGGTTGTACTCGCTAGTTTATGTCAACTTGACACTAGCTTGAGTCATTTGGGAGGAGTGAATCTCAGTTGAGAAAATTCTCTCACCAGAATGGCCTGTGGGCAAGCTTGTGCGACGTTTTCTTAATTTGTGATTGCTGTTGGAAGACCCATTCCAGTGCCACCCCTGGGATGGTGGCCTTGAGTGCTATAACAAAGCAGGCTGAGCAAGCCATGAGGAGCAAGCAGAGTTAAGCAGCTCCCCTCCAGCCTCTTGTCTGCATCAGCTCCTGTCTCCAGGTTCCTGCCCTGCTTGAGCTCCTGTCCCAGCTTCCTTCAGTGATGGACTGAGATGTGAAAGCAAAAGCCACGTAAACCCCTTTCTCCTCAAGTTACTTATGGTCATAGTGTTTTATCATAGCAATAGAAACCCTATCTAAGATCATGGTTCAGGCCTGTAACCAGGTCAGCCTAGGCCGCATAGTAAGATTCTGCTCACTTAAATCAAAGGGAGAATAAAGTAAAGGTGAGAAAAACATTCTTATTCATATGAAATCAGAAAAGATTCATGACTACCAGACCTACAGGAAGAATGATAAATGTTTAGAGATGCTCTTTAGACACTGGCCCAAGTGAAGAAGGAAACGAGGGAGGGAGGGGAGAAAGAGCGATGACATGGGAAATACGGGGCTACATAAGTGGGTGTCAGGTACATAAGATAGATCATCCGCGCGAGAGAGAGAAGGTCCATCACAACAGACGGGAGCAAGTGGCATTCTCACTCAGAGGCCTTGCAGCCTTAAAGGGTGACAGTTAAGAAATTGTCAGACCTAGAGTGTAGCCATCAGGACCTAGAGCTCACTCACACAATACCCTTGGAAGAATTACACCATGGTAGCATTTATTTCCTTGGGCTTGGAACTAAATTAAATGATTTGGAACAGAAGTAGGAGGCAGTTTTCCAATGTAATTTAAATTAAAAAATCAATTAAAGCCTTCCTGAGGTGGTTTCTGTGGCCCGCACTTCACTAATGGTGGGAGGTATTTTGTAAACAACCCTTGCTCACTGCTGGCCTCTTTTAAAGTGCATTGTACTTTAATTATCCTATATCCATAATGCACATAACTGGGATTGTAATTGAAAAGCTAATGATTTTTAGAAGCCAAAAGAGAAGTCAGGGCTGTTGCAGTCATGTAAACTCATCACATAATTTAATTGCCATGAAAGTCTATTGATTGACTTCTGAAACCATAAAGATATGGAAAAATTATAACTTAATAAATTTAATAATTAAAACTGGATGTTATTTTAAGTTGATTTTTATATTATCAAAACTCAGTTTGGAAAATCTGTTATCAAAATCATTTGAGTTTCAAAGGCTCTAAGTCTGAGAGGAAGTTACCTCTGGGGTGCCAGTGAAGGTCTAGATGCCTGTATGGGAAGCCGTGTTCTTACACTGCTTTGTTTTCATTAACTATGCAGAAAGCCTCAGGGTTAGATGTTGTATGAATTCTACAAGGTTGCACTCTTCCGTTCACACATCTCCTGCTACAGTGAACAGATAGCAGGACTTGCTTTTCCTATCTGTGGTCATCAGCCACCCAGAAAATAGATGGAGTTGGGCAGAACAGGTGACTGCATGCTCCAAGGAGGCTGGCCTGTGCAGATGATGCCTCGGTTCTGCTGTAGAATAGCTGTGTTCATTGTTAGTGCTTACTCGATGTCTTAAGTCAAGCTAGAAAAGGCCCATCCTGGGGACCACTGTCCGTCCATACAAAGCTGCAGGACACAGTGGAAGACCTCTTCCTGCCCTTCTTTTACAATTAAGTTTTCTGACTTCTGGCCAGAGTTGTCCAGCCCCTCTGACATCTTGAACAGAGTGTGGAGACACTTAGCGATGCATGGTCCAAACAATTGACTTTGTGGATTTGGCTGCTCCTGTCACTACTGGTTTCCATACTGTGCAGTCTGGGCTTACACTTTGTCTCTGTTGTTCTCAGCATGGCAGTCACATTGTATGCCTGTGGTCATCCTCCTGGCTCACCCCTAGGTTGCTTCCTATCCTTGGCTCTTCTTCTGTGGCCACTCCTTGTCCCCACTGATCACTTCCTGTCCCTATGGGCTGCTTTGTACTCCTCCACTTCTTAACCCTTACCTATTCCTGTTCCTCTATCTAGTTGTTCTTCTTCTTGCCTGACATTCCCTGGGTCTAGACCTTCATCCCCACTCTCTTCTCCTCCCCTAGTTCCTGTTGGTGAGTTCATCATTTCATGACAGAACTGTTCATGGGCTTACACTCACTAGCTACCCAGGCTCGTGGTTTGGCCATTGTCCTAGATATTTTTATGTCAACTTGACCCAGTTAGAGTTATCTGAAAGGAGGGAAATGCCTTCATAAAGTCCTGCCATGGGCATTTTCTTAATTGATGATTGACAGGGGATGAGGTCCCAGCTGGTGGTAAATGGTACATACCATCCCAGGGATGGTGGTCCTGGGTTCTATAAGAAAGCAGACTGAGCAATCCATGATGAACAAGCCAGTGAGCAGCATTCCTCTGTGGCTTCTGCATCAGCTCCTGCCTCCAGGTTCCTTCCCTGTTTGAGTTTCTGTCCTCACTTCCTTCAGTGATGGACTGTGATGTGGAAGTGTAAGCCGAATAAACCCCTTTCTTTGCAAGTTGCTTTGGTCATGGTGTTTCATCACAGCAATAGTAACCCTAACTAAGATAGTTGCCTTGACCATTTCTCCTTTTTCAGACCTGGTGGTTGTGACTACCAGGTTTTTTAGCTTGTTCTCAGGCTCCTATTTATCTACCTTTCTTAAATAGCCTAGGGTTACCTGCCTAGGGGTGACACTGCTCCTAGTGGGCCCTCCTGCATCAATTATCAGTCAAGAAAATGCACCCACAGACAGGTTTACAGGCCAGTTTCATTGAGACAGTTCTTCAGTGAAGTTCTCTCTTCCTGGTTGACTCTAGATGTGTCAAGTGAAATAGGAAACAAACGTGTCTCATCCTAGTTGGAGCCTGGTCCTAACCCTTCACTGTCCACACCTTCAGGGTATGTACCTCTCCCACAGCCCAGCTGTAAGACTGTCTTGTTCTAACTTGGCTGCTCCACACTATGGTAATGTGAAATGTTAACAGGCCTACTAGTCTGGTGGAATTTATTGTAGTACAATATGAGATATTAAGTGGTTGTTGTGTGTGGTGTTTACCCTCACTGTCAGGAATGACTTGTGCTTTGCCCTAGCAGACAGGGCCCTGCCCTTCCCACGCTGCCTAATTGGAGATGCAACAACCAGGAGCTGTGACAGGGTTCAGCACCCCATGTACAACATGCCAGCTCCCATGGTGCACGCTTTATAAAACGCTCCTTAATTCAGGGACAGAATATCATTAACTTTGTAAGTGGATGAATACAGTGGACAACCAATTTAATTAACTTCTAATGTCGGCTGTTGGATGGGAAATGGAATGAAATTATGTGTGCATCTCTTGGGCCAACAGCCAGCCTGGATGGAGCTTGGTGCTGAGGGTCAGGAGGTGGGGAGGGAGCAGCTTTGGGCCATCTCTCCTGTCCAGTCCTAGGAGCTGAAATGCATCAGCTCTCGTTTGTACTGGTTACAAAGGAGGACACTCCGTGACAGTGACATGCTAAATGCAGCCTTTCCCATGTGCCCACTCCCCAGTAATGCTGGGGGCGGGGGGGGGCAGGCTAATGCTGCCTCATCCAATTAGATTGGCTGCCTGTGAGTTTATTATAAAGGGAAGGATCAATAAAGCTCTGCATTGATTGAAACAAAAGCTTTGTTTCATTTATTATTGTTTATAATCTAATGAATGTTAAAATAACTTTGCTTTGATTTATTACTCAATCTGTTAAATTGTTTTAAAGCCAGTCTTCTCGGGGCTTGCCTTTGGGGTGTGATCAGAGTATTTTTTTGTGAACACAGTTTCTCAGAGCTATGCTTTAGGTCATTTTTGAGACTTGAACAGACAGTTGAGTATACCAGGCCAGAGCTGCTTAGCCATCTGGACCCTAAGGGCACTATGCTTATGGAATTCCTCCAGGAACTAAGCTGCTCTGGGAGACTCTTGTCACATTCATGCCTTCAGTGAGCTTCCCACTGTAAGGAGGCAAGTCCCGGCAGCTGGGGTATGCAGCATTTTGAAGGAATAATGGGGTGCTAGGTTGGGCCTGTGCTCCTCGGAAGAGATAGTGTTTCCATGGAGACTTGGAATAGCAGGGGATTCCCATGAGAATCACCTGGAAGAGGAGAAAGAAGGCATATGGTAACCCTCAGAGGCAGAGATCTTGGCCAGCCCACACTTCATGGCCAGCAGCACTACTGGAACCTTGTGCATGGCAGGTGTGCTGATTTGTGTGAGAGCATAGAGCTGAAGGTGTGTACTTGTAGAAGGCTAGTGGACTGCTGGGCAGAGATGAAACTGAGGGCCAGTAGCAGTGGCAGAAGCAGTACCCATTTGGAGCTGATGATTTAGAAGAGAGAATGGGATTTAGAGATAGACAGTGGGTTTGTGGTCTGTTGCATTTGCAGATGAAGTGGGGGTGGATTTTCAGAGGAGATGTGGTGATGGGAGGATGCTGGAGAGGAATCGGGCAAGACCATACATTCAAAGCAAAGGAGCAAAGAAGAGGAGGATAGCATACATCCTGAATTGGGAGATTCAACTTCTGAGCGATCTAAGGTGGATTGTAAAACCACCAGAGGACCTTCTAGAAAAAGCCAGTGCAATACATGCGACCCTATCAACCAAAAATGAGGTGGAAGCCACCTTAAAAGAAGGAGGAGAATAACAGACTTTATTGGGCATCCTATCTGGATCCATTGTGTTGTTACTGGGGAGAGGGGTGGGGTGCGGAGGAGACTCCAGAGAAGAGAGTATGGTACCCTGTCTTTCCATCATCACTCAGGATGCTAATGCCGAAAGCAAACCTGAACCATCTGAACAGACCCTGTCTTTAAAAAGAAGAGAGGGAAGGAAGGAAAGTAGGTCCTGTGTTGCTGAAGGAAGGAAATGCCTGTCTGATTTGCATCATGAACACTATAGAAGAGTTGGAATAAAGTAATATTGTAGTGGTAAGAGCAGAAACGAGATTGGAAGCATTTATTTTATTTTATTTTATTTTGCCAAAATGCTAAACACAATGTTAGCAAGCAGAATTCCACAGGTTATGAAAACATAAGACCAAGTTTGGGTTCATGACCAGAATGTAAGACAGGCATATTCACACAGGTACTTTAATGTCACCAAGCAAAGGTGCTAATGTCTCAGCCTCTGATGTCCTGAAGTTTGTTCTCAAGACAGTAGAACTGTCAGAGTGTGATCCTGGGAGAGTGTATGCCCTTGAAGGCTGCACAGTAGGGCAAGGCCACCTCCTTCCCTTGGGTGGGGCATCTGACAAATATAGGACAGGTGTATGTGAGGAGGAAGGGAGGAGGTGTGAGCGGTTCAACCTATTCATGGTTTATTATTCTGTCAATTTTAATTGGAACACTTAAGGCCTCTGTTTGGTTTCAGGTCTAAAGATTGGTTATTTTATATTTTACAAAACTTTTTCCTGCTCATAGATTGATTTCATTTTAAAAAGCAAAACAAATAATAAGCAAGCAAACAAAAAAGCTCTGAAGTTGGAGACACTTGATCCATAGAAGCAAGGTGGTATAGTCTTTTATGAGGTATTGCTTGCCCAATTCTGTGTTGCCTTTAATGGACACAGTTGGCCCATGTCCTCCTGCTATAGCCTCTTTGCCCAGCACTCACCTGTCCCAGTAGTGGTCACAGAACTGGTACACGAGGGGCCTCTCCACAGGTATACTGGGAACTTTAGTGTTGAGCCCACAGTGCTGTGGGCTGCCCAGCATTTTCGTAGGAAATCTAGTCACAGATAAAGTGGGCTGTTGCCCACCTTAGGAACATACAGGAGATGCTTATATGATCCCACCTCTTCATCGAATCTGAGAAGCAAATGGCACTGGTGTGTCTCTATTGATGAGTCAATTTGGCTTAAGTTTAGAACTAAGCCATTTCCTGGAAGAGTGAGCCCTACGGAGGAGCCTGGGTTAATGAGCTGCTCTTTGCTGCCAGAATCCTAGCAGAAATGATAGATTGTCCAAGCCAATCTGTTTGTCACATCTGTTTGAGAATACACAGTGATAAGAGGTACTTCTAACTTGGAGCTTTATGTATCTTCTGTGTGAGCTTCTGCTCTAGACCAGGAAACTCTTAGGTTTGTATGTGGCTGGAGCAAGAGTCCACCAAAGCCCATTGTTTCTTGACTCTGCATCAGACTTGTAAATAGTAATTGGCCTCTGTTGCTCTGACTTTTTTATATGTAGAAGCTGGGCCTGCCACTGTTACATTCAACCGATAGAGATATGTGTGTACCTGCACTCTCCCTGAAACTGGATTGTGTCTGTGAATAGCAGCATTCCTGAGGCTAGAGTGTGTCTGGATGGCTGGGGTTGAAAGATGTCTGCTTCATTTCCAGCCAGTGTGGCTGCTGGAGCCTAGCAAGCAGGTCACCTGCCTAGGCTGGCTCTCCTCTGCACACCCCTGTCACATACCCACATAGCTGGGAGTCTGAACCCAGAGTGCAAATATACCAGGCCAGCCTCAGCGTCCCAGCACTGAGCTTGTCAGGAGCTCTGCAGTTACTGCCCTGGCCTTCAAGGATATCAGGGCTCTCTACCCACACTCATAGTTGTGACAGACACACAGTGGAGGCTGGGTGCTGCTCATTAGCAGAAAGTTAAATAAGCACTGGTGATAGATTTATAAATATGTAAATGTATTTTAATTGTTTTAGCAGAAGAGGCAAGGAATCAATACTCCAAGATGTGAAAAGTATACTATCAACATGCTTTTTATGTTCAGGGGGCCTTCTGGTGGCAGCCCATAGTACACCACATACAGATGAATAGTGTCATGGCTGTATTAATACGGTGATGAGAATGATGGAAAGTTGGGTTGAACTTTGACTTTGGATATTCATTAGAGCTAATTACGGAGTTTCTGACTCTAAGAACTTCAGTTTTAATATATTCATTATAGCTTATTTCCATGTGTTTGTCATAAACCTCACACTGTCGTGTTACGAGGTGATATTTAGTGTCCAAAGTGGTCATAACACTCTCATTTCCTCTTCACTTGAGACATCCTACACAGAGCTGTGTGTCATATGGCCCTGGAGCAAGTGTTAAGTTAGTGCTGGGCCCAGCTCTGCAATTTTCTCTTCTGGCTCATAGAGGAGGTTCAGTCCCTGCATCTGTATGAAGCATGGTCTCTCCTATTGATGCAACCTCATAAAAGCAAACTGAAAGTGGACTGCTTCCAAGTTCTCCTATGAAGATGCCTTGCTTATGCATGTATGACCTGAGGAAAATGTGACCATGAGTCTGGCTGGACTATCCACAGAGCAGAGGAGCCTTCCTGCCACAGTACAAATGGGGACAGAGGGTGTGAGCCAGCAGAGCCCTGGGATCTTCCAAAAGCAAGGGTCAGTGTGATGGACAGAACACCTTGTAAATAGGTGTCTGGCAGGATGTGGGTGGACAGGAGGAGGAATGAAGGAAAACCACTGAATTCTGGGGCTGAAAGTGTGGAGGTGAGCTGTGTGAGAAACTAGAGGGTTAGAGATGATCAGGAGGGATCTGAGGATTGGTAAGGGCATACGATACATAAAGAAAGAGGTTGGGTAAAGCCCTTCCCTACCGCTTTGTGAAGTGACCAAGGGTCTAAGGAAGCAGATGGAATTCCACATGAGCATATACCAGATGGGGTCCAGCTTCATAAGGATGTCATGTGTGCAAACCCATAACCAGGTACCTTGAATACAAGGCTTGAGTGGAGTTTCCCACATTGACAATCACAATTTTGTAGAGTGTGATAGGGGAAAAATTAGAACCAAGTGGCATTATAAAAGAATTTGAGTTTTACTTTTGAAAGGCCCAAAAGTCATCTTTGCTGCCAGAAGACATGGCTTCAGCCTCCTGCTTTGCTGTCCTTTGGGTATGATGGCAATTATAGACCAAACTATTCCTATGTGCATGCTGAGGAAGAAGCACCAAACCTATCCTTGGTGTGGCCATGGAGCTGGGTGACCAGACCTACTTCATGGTAACTCATGAACTGGGGGACAAAAATCTTAGACTTTGTAGGTATTCTGGCCAGGGGGAAATAGACTGTTCTTATGTGGATACTGAGTTGGGGGTCTGACTAATTTTGTGAGGACCTTGAACTGGAGACCATGTGGACACCAAACTTTACTGTGTGGGCAATCTAGTAGGGGCCCAGACTATTCCTGTGTGGACACTAAGGTGGGAACTGACTAGCTTCTGTACTTAGGTCCTTAATTATTGAGGTTACTTGTTTCCAGCTCCATTTTCATAGTAGTAAGTTCCATCTGTGCCTGTGTTGTGGTCATGGAGTGGGATCAGACCAGTGAAGCCTGGGGAAATAAATGGGCCTGGATCCTGCTGAGTCTGAGTGTCAGTTTTTCTCCTCTGCCCTCCTTGCAGAAGCTTCTTCTGTGGCCTGGAACCTCACAGAGTAGAGAACCAGTACCACCCTAACTCTGTCTTTCTCTTTGCTCCTACAGGCACTAGGAAGTTTTTATTTTCTTCATGAATCCTTAAAAAACATCTACCAGTTTGACTTTAAAGGTAAGACTCCATGCCAGCTTCCATGACCGGCTTCTGCTTGCAGCCCATCCCATGGTCTGTCCTCTCCAGGTCTCTGTGGCTCTGTTGTCATGAAAAGGCCTGCAAGGTCTGGGTTTGGTGTCACCTGCACACCTTGGCTTTCCTGAGAGGAGATGCCCCTGACTGCTCTGCCTGTCCTTAGTCACAGCCAAAGCCTCTGCTCATCTCAGTTAGCCCTAGCTTTTTTTGAAACAGGGTTTCTCTGTTTAACGGAGAATTCATTTTATAGACCAGGCTGACCTTGAGCTCAAAGACCAGCTAGCTTCTGCCTCCTGACTGCTAGGATTAAAGACACACCTCACTGTCTCTAGCTTCTTACAGGAACACAGAGAAGATGGTAATTTCCTACCCATGTTCCTTTGAGATATGAGAAAAATTAACTGGAATAGGAGTGTTGCATATTTCAGAAACAGAAGTGGAAATATTTGTGGCTGTGAAAAATGTTGGCTGTCATTTAGTGGCTACTGCTGGCCCTGCACTGTTTGCTTGAGTGTCATTACTGAGATGGCCTGTGGCGATATATTGTATATTCTTTATAGATTCTTTACTATATAGTAAATATATATACTTATTACTCGATCTCTACAAGAATTTTATTAAATATATAATGTACTACCACAATGCCCTTTCTACAGTTCAGTTATCTGGAGTCTTTGAGGGCACCTGTTACAGTGTGAAGGATTTTATTAGGGCCCCAACTGTCTATTCTGTGCTGTCGCTTCTGTTGTATATGAACTTTCATGAACTCCATGCCAGTCTGGAGCCAGATCACATCACTTGGAAAAGTCACAGAGTTCATGACAGTTGTGAAAGTAACTGTTCTTCTCATACATTTAAATGGTGTGTGGCTCTGTTTTGGCTTGATAGTTGTTTTAGGTTACAGGGCCTCCCTAGAGGGTACCAGGTCACATGGGTCTGGCGTTGAAATGTAGCCCAATTCTGCTTCTGATCTCCAGATGTGAACAAACTCTTGCCATCAGACTTTCTGCCATGGTGAATTGTACTCTCAAACCCTGAGCCAAAATAATCCCTCTTTTAAGTTACTTTTCATCATGTATTTATAACCAGTGACTTAACCACTTATATCAGCTGGTTTGGGTTCGTTGTTGGTGTTTACCCAAAGAAAGATTCCCCCTAGGAGATGGAGGAACTGTCTTTTCTGCATTGCTCTGTGGCCTGTCCAGCCTTGTGGTGAGCAAGGTTCTGGCCAGGAGAGTGGTTCTCACAGTGCTTCTGCAGCTTCTTCTCAGTATAGCATTTATCTTTTTCACCCAGCATGTGGCCAGGATGAGATGACTAAGGCTGCTTCTCCAGGACTCCATGGAAATCGGATACCAGTGCATTCCTCACTCAGCAGTGACATTTAGATATGGACTATTTCCTGTGATGCTAGGCTAAGACACAGAATAGCCTCTTAAACATTAAGATCTCTGAGTGGTGGTGGCACATGCCTTTAATCCCAGTTTTTGGGAGGCAGAGGCAGGCAGACCTTTGAGTTCCTAGACAGCCAGGGTTACACAGAGAAAGCCTGCCTTGAACCTCCCCCCCCCCCCAAAGAACATTGAACTGGAGAGGTTCTGAATTCATAAAACAGTTTTCATAAGAAGCCATTTGCATGCATATTTTACTACTAAATGAAGTTAGTCATATTATGCCTTGCTAACACACAATCCACACTGCAAAGCCTCTTTGCCAGTAGGAACTGAAGCAGTGCTAGTGTAGGCATTGCTTAGCATGCTTCTTTCTGGGATGAGAGTTGATTCTGCAAACATAGTGGCATGACCTGGTGGCTGTTGACATTGATAGAGCCTGCTGGGTCATCTCAGGCTAGGGTGAACACACAGTACTCTCTCCTGGTTTGATGTGAGTCTCAGCAAGAAATCTAGAATTTGTGAAAAAAAATCTTGAATAGATTTAAGAATTAGTAACCCAGTTTGAAAAAGTAAGAACCTGGTTAGAAATTTAAGAATCTCAAAATATACACCCAGAGAGAGAGCGCACACTTTCTGGTCCAATATAAAATGTTTGGAAGACGTGGTTCCCATTCTCACAGATGCGAGCAGAATAGGTTTTTTTGGGGGGAGGAGCGGGGGGACTCATCTTGCAAGGCCAGCATTGCTTGAATACCCAAGCTAGACAGAGACACTGGAAAGAGGGGGGCTGACAGACTGCTTCATGAAAATGAACTGCAAGGGTTTGCAAGAAGATGTTAGCAATGTGTAAGGAGGATTATATGCTATCAACAGTTGGGTTTACTCTAGACATGCAATTGATATCACATTCCAAAATCAGCCAATAAAACTGCACACACCATCTGTTAAAAAAAAGAAAACTTCATGTCTGGCTTAGTAGATGCAGAAAAAGCATATGGCAGAATCCAGAAAATACTCTCAGTAAACTAAGAATAGAGATGAACATCCTCCAGTGGACAAGAAAATCAGCCACACCCACCCACCAACATACATCAGAGTTAATGAGAAACTAGAGAAATGAGCAGCGTGACATTACAGAGGGATGCTGGTTAGCCACCAAGAGAGGTGAGCAGATGAGAGATGCTGGTCTGGCAGCTGTACGCTGCATGATCCTAGCTGTGACTGTCTGGAAATGGAAGAACTCCAGACACATAAAGAATTGTGGCTAGATGGAGTGAAGTGATGTGTCTAGGCACAAGACATTTTGTACAGAAAAACTGGTACATATGGTCTATGACATTTGTGTACATTTGTCAAAACTTATAGCACTGCAGCAGGAAAAGCAAAGCCTGAAGTACTGGACTTCAGTGGGTAGCATGGTCTATGGAGACAGTGTGAGACAGGTATATGTGCAATCTCTACTGCCTCTGAAAATTACATTCTTAAGATGTGCCCCTCCATCTCAGTTTCTTCCTTATCCTCAGGGAACAAGATGGTCACTGGATTTCTTCTAAGCACAAAGGCTTCCCACAGCTCCTTCTGTTTCTCCACCTATGTTTACATGCAGACCTGCTTCCCCTCAGCCATGTAGCTTTCTGTACCCATAGGTGATGTTCCTCCATGGTGTAAGTCTTCAGCTGAGAGACCAGGGCTCCTAGGAGAAGTGTTGCCAGAATTACTGAGGAGCCCATAGTGGGCCAAGCTTTAGAATGGCGTCTTCTCCTACTGATGTGTGGCATTCTCTGACTAGATTGCTGACTATTCTGACTGTCCACCCATCATCCACAGGAATAGACATGTGACTGGGTATTTGAAAACATTATGTGTCTGTTCTTGCCCCTTGCCTAGCCTTTTCCCTGTCTGAGCGGGTCTCTGCCATTGTTTTTGCATCTGAAGAGCACAGGGTCCACCAAAGGGAATGGATGTGATGATAAGAGGTAATACTGAACACTAGCTTTGTGGGTCTGGTGGAGGGGCATTAGACAGCTCACTGACAAGTATGTTGGGAAAGTTACCTGCTGAGTACCCTAGGAGTGTTTGGACCTTCAGCCTCTGGTGGAAGTTTCCTTTCCTTAGGTTTCCCAGTGCCTTCCACCAGACACTTGGCCACCCTAGCATGACTGGGTACTACTATGTGTGCCAAATATTCTCCTGTAGGATTGATGGGCATCTGCAGCAAATATTTCTTGGGCCCAGTGCACTTCTGCCCTAGCACAGGGCTCACTGTGACCTGTCTAACCCTGCCTACTCACCCCAGATGCTGGCCCCATGCTCTGCTGAGGCCTTGTTCTCTCTGAGTGAGGAAGACCCAGAGATACAGTTGATTTTCTTCAGTGAAGGTAGTGGTGTTGGCTTCAAAGCTAAGCCCACTTGTGTTCTCTAGTATCTGCTTGAATCTGAGAATGTAATCTGAGGCCCGTGGTACATTTAGCTTACAGCTGACCCAGTTCCTGGACAGGCTCCCACTGGCTTTTAGGTCCCTGTACATTAATTATGAGCCATCAGTACACTTCAAACCAGATCATAGACCTGAATGGGGACCCCTAACCCTGGCTGTTTTCTTAAAATCAAAACTTTGTTTTTACCTGAGTTCAGCCCCTATCCCTTTTTTTCCCTGGAACTGCATCCCTCAGCCAGCTCCTGCTATCCCATAATATGGAAAGCACTCCAGACTGTCAGTCCTGCTGCTCCTAGAATGTGAAGGCATCCCTAAGACCCTGGCAGCCACTGGTGCAAGGCTAGTCTCCAACAACTTGCTTGACAACCCAAGAGCTTTTGTTCTTGGATTGAGGATCTTGGGGTGCTGGGACTGGTAGCCAAGGTACGAGATCATCTGGGCTACATTCTGGCCTTGGGGAGCAAATGTTGCCAGAACCTTCTGGCACCCTGCTGAGGCCAGCAGTCCTCTTGTGCCGGTGAGGGCTTTGAGAAGTACATTCTCATGCTTATCATGTATCACTGAATGTGGGACACTTGTATAGAGGAAGGACCTCTCTCAGGCCTGCCTGTGGAAGGACTTGAACCAGGGCCTCCCAGTGCTGTCAGCCAGTACAGCAGGGCTAGGGTGTAGCTAGCAAACCAGGTCTGAAGAGTGCCTGCCCTGTGTCCCTGTCTACATCTCATGTAAAAATTTTCCCTAGAATATGAGTAATGTCATTCGTGTGTGAAGAGGAAATCAATGTTATTAAATAAATTCATGTGAAGGTCTGAGTGAATGGTAATTCCACAGCCCTCTTAAATATATTCACGGCTTTCAAAGAGGGTGCCAATTAGCCCCTGTAAATCTGCAGGCTGGGAGCTCTTAGGGGATAATGAAGTAGAGTGTCAGGTTCCAGGTCATGGAACAAGAATTTATGAGCCACAGGTGCCTCTGGAGCAGCAGTTGGCCCCTTGCCTGCTTGCAGACATCCCTCTGACCCAGGGGCTGCTGTGGTAGGGCATGGCATCCCCCAGTAGCATGGGGCTAATTGGTAGAGTGTAGTGACGGTGTTAATTTGTGTATTCTTCCTGTCTTTTCCAGCTAAGAAGTATAAAAAAGTCACTGGCAAGGAGATCTATTCAGACACGTTGGAGAGCACACCCATGCTGGAGAAGGAGAAGTTCCCACAGGATTACTTTCCCGAGGTGTGTGAGGACTGGGCCTCCTCCTCATCAGCACACTGATTATCAGAATGAGTGAGTCAGAGGTGATGCAGGTTTGAACTGTCTCCACTGTCAACAGTCACAGTGCTGTCACACTACAAGGACTGTTTGCCCTGGAATCGGGGAGTGATCTGAGCTGCCCTGTCTAAGGGCTCAGAGAAACTAAGAGTTCAGATTTTATTGTTCCTAAACTTAAAGTGTCACTTTTAGGCAGGAGAACCATTTCCCAAAGATAAGGAAAATGTCTCCCTTCTCTCTTGGGCTGACACTGCGGCTGGGAGTCACTGTGTGCCATGTCTTATATGGCATGCTGTGCAGGAACTGTGCATATGGTACACTGTCACCTTCCTTGGGGGTTCCTGGAGTGAGAGCTAAGTCCTAGAGGAGGCCTCTGAGTTGCCTTAGCTAGTGAAGACACAACAGCTAACACAGAATTGGTGGGTTAATGATACATGCTAGCAGTTACACCTGCTTGATAGAGTTTAGAAATTAAAAAGCCAAAAGCTGCTTTCTGCCTCTCTACTCAGATGTGAGTAGCTTCCTTCAGGCTTCATTTTGACACTTGGCCCTAAATCATTTGTTAAGAGATGGTAGATGTTTGGATGCTATAGCTGGAAGGGTTTTAGGTGCCAAGGTGGGAAGAACCGAGAATTGGCTATTCATCCATGTCCCACCTTTGCCATGTGGTGTTGGGGGCACTCTAACCGCTCCCAAGGACTGCTCTGTGGTTTCCTCTTATGTAATGGCTGTACCATGTACACTTGCTCAGAGCTGGTTTTCAGCAAGGCCACTTTATTAACTTGCATTGTAATTATGCCTTGCATGAAAAGATCATGGCTGCCTCTTGCCAGCTTGTGGCTTGGCTTCCCATCCATTATCCCCAGGCCAGGGATGTTAAGAAGTCTCTTGTCCTCTGCTGGCTCAGTTTCTTGGCCCTTCTGCTTCAGGCACCCTGAGGGTGGGGGAAGGTGGCAGGGAAGGTTGCTGCCTTCTGTGGTGGACATGTGTAATGACACCTGAATCTGAATGTTGCTGATTTCCACAGAAGGACCCATGGATGTTCCCATGGGGGGAAAAAAAAACCCATGAGCTAACATGACAGCTTTAGAGTCTAGTTACTGCTGAGTTTGGGCTTCTTCCTGTCCAGGACTTATCCCAGTTACTCTAGCCATTTCTTTGGGATCTCACTCACCATGTCATCTCTCATTCAAAATGGTCAGGGCTTAAGGGGCCCAGGTAGAAATGATGGGTGCTGGGGAACTTCTGGGTGGGCCTGGAAGCCAGGGCTGGCTGAGGTAGTTCAATACATGTCCTGTGCTCTGGCTTTGAGATGTTCCCTTGCAGGGCAGGTAGCACACACTGAAGGGTAGTGGTGAGCATAGGCACAAACTGTGGTGTTTGTGCCAGTTCCCTGGGGAGCCAGTGTTTGAGACGGCCCCCCACTAAGAACCCTTTTCCCCTTTAAATACTTGTTTAAGCTATCGCAATACCGAGAAGTGTGGCAAATCCTTATCCAATTAGAGTGAAGCTATGACTATATACACTCCTTGTGTCTTGTATGTGACTGTACTGGGGTCTTCCCCCTGTACTCCCTAGTAGACTCTCCTGAGGACAATGTCTGCCATCTCTATAAAAGCCCCAAATATGCCTGGTCTCTGATGAGTCCTGCACTGGCTCTGTGTTTGAATTCTTGTGGGTACAGTTGCACTATGCATCTCTCATACCTCTACACATATCAGCAGACATGTAGTACTCCCCACAAGAACCCAGTGTGTAGCCTTCATTCCCCACAACCATGTGTGGGCTCCCTTTTGCCTTATTCTCCTATCACTACTTGATTTCCGGAACTGGAATCCCATCATAGCTTCATCTATTGCACTAGAGGCTCAAGATATATTTCACAGCAAACCCTGAGTGGGCAGGATTAGGGGAAAGGCTGGAGCTGTGGACATCAAATGAAAGGCTCTTGCAGAGTTGTGTCCCTGGTACTCAGTGGCCCTCATCCCTTACTTGTAGAATTTTTCCAAGGGCCTCCTTGTTCCTATCTGCAACCTAAGGGCTTCTGTGACTAATAATGGTTCTCTTGCTTTACTGAACCTGGTGGCTCAGTAGTCAAGGTCTGTGAAATCCTGGAGTCTTGGCTATGCCCTGCCTCCCATATAGGGAGGATGCTCTTTACTCTTGAGGCCAGTTCTCTGTCTCCTTATAGCACTGACAGAATGGGACATACATCAGGACAGAGTATAAGAGGCAGACTCTCTCCCATAGGAAAGTGACGACTGCCTGGGTCCATCCTTCCTGTACTTAGCAGACCTGGTCAGGGGCCTCATTCATGTTGTCTGCAGGCAGAGAAAAGAATCCATCTCCGTTGTTTTGATGATCAGGGTCTCATTGTGTAGTCTGGCCTGGCTTTACAGAGATCTGACTGCCTCTGCCTTTTGAATGCTGGGATTAAAGGCATGTAGCACCATCCCTCGGAATTATCTTTGAAGAATGAGCTGTCATCATGGGAAGGCCACAGGATGTCTTTAAGTGGACCCCTGTCTTCACTTAACAAATTATATCCATGATTGTGAGCTAGTTCACAGACCCCTGTGGTGGCTGACTGGCACATGGGCCTGCAAGGAACATGAATGCTTAACTGGGAGGGAGTTTTTTGAGGTTCCATGTATCATTCTTAAATCATGGACGATGCTAGAGCATTCTCACATTTCCTTTCACCACAGTAATTAACAGAAACAAGAATCTCATTTTAAAGCCACAGACTCCAACGTTCTCCATCAGTTCTGTGATACTTCTTAATGAATAGAACCTCACAGAGCATGTTGTGTTCTGCAGGGTAGCACCCGGGGCTCCAGTGTAGAAATCACCAGCAATGACTCTGTTTAGACCCTCGGTGTCCCCTCCCAGGCTTGCCCCTTCAGGCCTTCTGCCAGGCCGTCGTCATTGCACCCAGCACATTTAGGGGAGAGAATTAGTTGAAGACTGATCACTCTTTCTTTTATTGCCATCACTTAAGGATAATCTAAATGTAATTACTGTGATGGAGGCATAATGCAATTCCAAATAATGACGGCCCTCTGCTTCTAAAACTAACAAAACTTTCTCTGCTGATTTATGGGTGCTTCTGGCTCAGTATGAATTTCAAATGACGCCTCTGGGAGCAACACTCCAGATAACGCGAGGCCATTTTTAAAAAGCAGATTTGTGTAGTCGATCGGACTGAGTCATTTTTTTCCTCTTGGCCGTGGTGAGAAATTGGTTGTTACCATAGATCACAGGCCCTGCTGCATGTGCCCATGAAAGATGAATTAATTCCACTAATGCTCCAAGCAGGCCTTCCTCAGTGGGGCCACTTGGTGATAACCTCCCGCAGCCCCTCTCTTTTCTCCGCTGCGATTTATGCTCTCTCAGTAGATGAAGCTGCCTGGATTTGCAATCCATCTGCTGGCTCAAGGAACCCTATTAACAGGGGACTGAGCAGAGGCCGCATGAGGTGAGCACTGTGTCACCCTCCTGGGCCTGTGTGGGTTCCATTTCTTTGGCCATGGTCCCCCTAAGAAAGGGGAAACCATGTGAGAGCCCGAGTACCACTACTCCAGAGATATGAGAACCCTGCCATCCCCATGGGCTCAGAAGAGTTCATAAGTGAAGGTTTTAGAAGGTGCTCAGTGAGAGGAAAGCCCCAGAACAAGACCTCCTGAAAGTGACCCATCAAAGCTGAGCCCCACCTACCCTCTGCACACTGCTTCCATCTGCAGTGGCCCATGATGGCTCTGTAGCTGGGAGCACCTAGGCCTTCCAAGACTTTTACTGTGGCCTGGGTTCCTGCCTCCATGCCTGTCTATGTGGGCCTTTCCTGCTCTCCACACCAAACACAGTCGTAAGTAGGTGTATGTGTCTGCATTTACATGTGCATGGGTTAGTTATTTTGCATGTATTTGTGTGTGCTGTGCCTAAAGGGTCTCAGGGAGGCCCTATTAAGAAGTCTCCTTGCCAAAAGGTACCCAATGGTCTGTTGATGAGGAAGGTGCTCCTGTGGGCTAGTCCCATGTAGCAACTACCCAAGTGCTCATACTTGGTCATAAAATGGAAATGAGTTGTCAAAAAGAAAGATAGAACCTTGGTCCAGGAGCAAGGAAGTGGACCCTAGTTTTGATCCTCCTTCTGGTTGCTGGAAGTCTGGAGCTCATTTCTTCCTGGTTGATAGGAAGCTTTGCTATGCAGACCTCCTTTAGATTACTGAAGGAAGTGTGTGATGGTGGAGGACGGTTTTTCAAAGTAGACAGGGAGACCACTCTGGCCCTTGGAGGGACAGAGATTCATCCCAGCTCAGACCCAGGGCATGGACAAACCCAAGGTCATACATCATGGACGTCTCAAGAGTGCCCTGGTGGAAGCTACCTCTTTCTATTTTCTCACAATGTTTGCAGTGAGTTCTGTGTGGTCATAGTTGTAGTGATGAGTGTACCTCAGAGGCATGATGTTTTCTGTAATTATTTTACCAAACTGTTGGGTTATGCAAATATTAACTGTACATTTCTTGAGATTCACCTGCAACACATGGAAAGTCTGACATCTAGCTTGAATTCTAATTTTAGCCATTGCCAACATCTGTTATAGAAAAAAAGATGCACACTTTTTGTTGTGTATTCAATTAGTAATTGATGTTGAAGTCAGTGCTCTATTATGGAAATTTAATTTCTTTAACAGTATATGTGTGTATTCAAGATACACAAATGTACATATGTGCCTTAATTTACCCAAATTTGAAAAATAAGAAAATAATTTCTGGTTCTAAAATTCACAGATGCCTTTCATTTGCAGTGGTAGTGAAGCTATTGCCCACTTTCTAATTCCTGACAAAGTGCAGGAGTTCAGTTTGGGGTCAGATCTTGGAAGTGTGACTGCAGGTAGACCGGGCTTGCTGCTTCTCTGGAGGAGCCTTTGGGAAGGAGCGGGTGACCCCAGGAAGGCTGATCCACCCTGTGGAGCACACTGCTCTTGTGTTGTGTACAGCTCTGTATTCTGTGGGCCTGTGTGTACTAGACCTTAAGACAAATGTGATCCTGATCTTATTGAGCCATTCTTGGATGAAGAGAAACCCAAGCTGTGTGGCATACATGAACTGTCATTGTGCTGGGAGTGTGATGAGTTCAGGACCTCACAGAGTGATGCTTGAGCTTGGGAGAAGTACCCAGATACCTTTGTACCATAAGAACATTCAGTGTAGATTTTATATTAGTTATGATGGTAACTATATTAGTCAGGTTATTTTTAGAGGAACATAACTTATTAAATGAATATCTATCTATCTATGAGATTTATTAGAATGATTTATAGGGTGTAGTCCAGTGTCATGGAGTTAAAGTGAGCTCTTCCTATTATGTAAAAGAGTAAGATGCTGAACACAAAACTTCCCTATCCTATATCTCTGGATTATCTTTTTGTTTTCTTGGTTTATTGTATGTGTTTGCATGTTTTGTCTGCATGTATGTATGTACGCCATGAATGGTGTCCAGGGAGGTCAGAAGAAAGTGCTGAACCCTCAGTAACTAGAGTTAGAAATGGTTGTGAGCCATCACGTGTGTGCTGAGAACCAAACTTGGGTGGGTCCTCTACAAGAGTAACAAGTGGTCTTAACCACTGAGCAATCTTTTCAGCCCTTTTGCCTCCCTCTTAAGGCAGAGAATGTTTTTTTAGAAATTAACTGAATTTTCTTGTGGTCACTTCTACCTTTGCCCACCTGGGCATCATGATTCTCTGCCAACCACAAAGGACCTGAGCCTCTCAAGACTCATCAGTTCTCTTCTGTCTCCAAGACAGAGTACCAGGCACTATGGAGGATCCCCACCCTGTGGGCCACTCTCCTTAAAGAGATGTGACACTTGTTCTTGCTTCCCCTTTGGGGTCTGGAGATGCAGGAGGAGCTCCTCTTTGCCCACAAGACTTCTGCTCCCAACACTGAGAGATCATGAGGTGGCTTTCTTCTGTAGAGATGTATAAATTAAAAGTAAAGTAGAATTTAAAGTTTAGTGTTTTCATTCATATACATTGAGTGCTGGAAAGGCCATTGTCCCATAGGTGGCTCTTATTCACAGACTGCTTCATGTGCCTGGCCTCCCAGTGTGCGGGCGAGCAATCTTGGTTATCAGTGCTACAGCGGCATTGGGACCAGAACCTGGGGAGGCTCAGAAATCTGTGCAGGGTATCTGAAGCCATAGTCGAGAGCAAGGCCAGCTTCTTCCCCTCCTTTTCCCAGACTTTCTCTGCTTTTTCTGTTTTGTTTTGTTTTGTTTTGCTTTGTTTTATCACTTCAGAACCAAGCAGGGGCTTCCCAGATTCTGAATAGTAGTTGTTTGTTCGGCAGGAGAGACCACAGCCTAGAAGTAGTCCAGCATTCAGTCAGCAGCTCTAGCCTGAGGACTATGTAGTTTGTCAGCCACAGACAGTTGTTTCCCACAGTTTTGGATCCCAGGAAGTGTAGGATCCAGGAGCTAGCAGAACATCTGATAAGGGTTACATCCTCTTCCAAGGTAGGACCTGGCTACCTGCCCTCTACAAGCCCAATTGCATGTTTCCACGTGGCAGAAAGCTGACAAGAAATGAAAGGCCCAGCTCTGATGACAGATCACCTTTCAGAGTCCTCTGCCTCTCAGTCCCATCATATTGGACGTCAGCTGTTACATTAGGATTAGGGGTCAATCAGACCACCACATCTGCTCTGCCTGGTAGCTGCCCCACATGTGGGTGAACATTGCATGCTCTGTAACTACTGGGAGTGTCACTTAGAGCTAGTAGGATTGTGAGTTTGAGGCCAACCTGGATTGTGTAGCAAGGCATTGTCCCTGAAACAAACAAGCAAAGGAAGGAACACCTCTTAGCTGTGTCGTGCGCACAGACGAGCCATATGGCTTCCCATTTCTCTGTGTTGCTGATGGTATAACCTTTTCTTTTCAGTGCAAATGGTCAAGAAAAGGCTTCATCAGGACGCGGTGGTGCATTGCTGACTGGTATGTTCCATGACATCTGATCGACTGTATCCACTCCATAATTTTGAGAGTGATTTTTCCCCTTCTTTTGTACGTGTCACAAGCATGTTGTATAAGACTCTAGTCACTTAGAACAAGGATCCTGCTGTTCAAACTGCCCTATAACCCCTCTTTTGGTTGATGGGTAATGCCACATGGCACAATGTTGTTTCCTGCTTCTTGTTAGCTGGAGATGCCTAGGAACTTGACAGGTCATGGGAAAAGCTGATGCAGACCTCACTCCAGCCTCATCAAGTCCATATGCAAGAGGCCCCTCAGACTGCATGCTCAGAGGCAGCGGAAGGACAGTTTTCCTGCCCATTTCCATGTCTCTGTCTTACAGGGTCCCCAATAGTGGTTCATCCCTGTAGTGTGGGCTCTTAGGAACAGAAACTCAGAGAGAGACATTCTCCTCCTTGAAGCTGAGCCTACAGATTACAGAAAGTTCTGTAATACTATCTTTTTCTTTAAAGGAAAATAGTTCTAGTTTCCTTGGCCAGGGTGATGATTTATTGGAGGTACCTTCTGGCCATGGGGAGGCAATGCTGTGGTTCACTCTGAAGTGACTTGATGGGTGCCCAAGGCTTTACTCCTGAACTGAGGAAGAGGATAGGATGCAGAGAGGCATAGCTCTTTCAGGGTAGCCTGGAGTTCTAGCTCTTGGCCATAAGTTCCCTTTCTTTGTTCATTACAGTGCCTTCGACTTGGTGAACATCCATCTTTTTCATGATGCATCCAACTTAGTGGCCTGGGAGACAAGCCCTTCAGTGTACTCGGGTGTCAGGCACAAGGCTCTGGGCTATGTGCTCGACAGGTAGGTACTGTAACCTAGCCACTTCTGAGCATGGCTGAGGCTGCTCTGAGGCCTCTTCATGGTTTCTGTTTTTCTGTTTGAGTGTGGCCCTCTGGAATGTCAACCCATGAGGAATGTAAAATCTCCAGCTCCATCCACTGGCTGAGCAGCCCCCAAGCAAGTGAACAAATGGATGCATATTACTTTCCTTTCCTTCTGTGCTCTATAGGAAAATAAAGCAAGCTGTGCCTGGAAGGGAAGAGAGAATGAAACTACAGTGTGGTGTCTCAGAATTGCCACGGCTGTGTTTAGTTGTGGGTTCAAGAATGGATACCACTAATATGTTGCCTTGGTCAACTCAAGGAAGCTCTGCTGCCCAACCGCAGCATTGCCTTCTTTCTGCCTGTGTCTCTCTCCTGTCCAGCTGGCCTGGTTGTGCTTGTCAGGCACAAGATGATCCCTGAGGAAGGGATGATAGCCTTAGTGGCTGTCAGAGCTAGGGACAATTCACCTTCTGCTGGGACTCCCACCTGCCCTGACTACAGGCTCCTCTGTCTGTGATATCCTGTGTGATCTTGGGTGAGTCAGGACTAATGGCTGTCATCCAGAGAAGATGATAGCCCTGACTGAAAGGATGAATCTGGACCTGAGTACCAGTATCCATCTGACTTACCCATAGGCATTCTCTGAAACCCAGTCTGGAAGACTCTTCTGGATCTAGACTCTGCTCCTTTCTTATGGTTGTCAAGTTGATCTTCTTGCCATGTAATGGGGAAGGATCAACTCTGGTTGGCTACAACCACTTTCTAAAGACCAGGGCAAATGGTTTTGGTTCTTCCTGAGCTTCGCACTGCTTCCTGGAGGCCTGGCTCTAGCCTTACCCCAGAACAAGGGCAACACATTGAGCTCAGAGGAGAGGAAATGGAATATATGGGATCTCGTCTGGCTCAGCTTTAGTCTTCTTTCCTCAGCCCATCCTGACCTCCACTCAGATCTTAGCCTCTCTAGCCTGTTTCTGGCCTCTCCCTATGCTCTTCCATCTTCCACACCTTCACAGAACACTTCCTGTCTGGTCTCCTGAAGTGACCCTCTATGAGTACAGGTGTTTTGCTGACAAGTTACCACCTGTCCCTGGGATGGTCATATTGATGGTTGCTGTGTCCCCGAGAGAGGACACACTAGTTGGGATGTGCCAAGTCCTGATCCAGATGGGAAGAAAGCAGTGACAGGATCAGGATATTTCCTTCGCCTGTACAGGCTTCTTAGAAAGTGTATGCACCCGAAGGAAAAGCAGTCCACCCAGGGTTCCCATAGAGCCACCTCTAGTCACATGGAGCATGTTATTTCTACACCATAGCAGACTCTCTTGACTGGAGATCCTAAGGAGTATGGAAATTTCTGCCCCAGCATGACCAGTGGTCTGAGGAGGTCCTTATGTAAGCCTTAAACACAAGGCCTATCTCCTCCTTATGCCTTATGAGAGAGAGAGAGAGAGAGAGAGAGAGAGAGAGAGAGAGAGAGAGAGAGAGAGAGAGTGTTGTCTGGATGAATGTGAGCATGTTTGTGCATGTGAATGTTTGTACCAAGCCAATTTGTATGCATGTCTGTGCCATAGATCAATGTGCCTCTAATGTAAGAGGCAAAGCTGGGTACTGTGGACCATGGTGTCACTGTAGGGTGGGGCTGGAATTACTGAGCATCTGACCATCTCTCTTTTCAATGGCACACTAGTGGCCTAGTCTATGAATCCCCCTTCTATTGTCTTCATGTCCTTCTGAAGCAATGCTCTATATAAGTCAAGAGATAGTCTCACCCCTGTGCCACCATTAGACAAGCACAAACCAGTGACCTCTGGAGACCATGCCATCACACAAGAGAGGTCAGCTATGGTCCCTCCACTGGCTCCTTCCCTTAGTTGACCTCTCACAGCCTCTAGTGTAGGAGAGGCCTCTAGTGCTACTAGTATCATCCAGACCCCTGCAAAAGAACCACAGTTGTGGGAAATGGACCTGATGTTTCTCCTGTTGTTGCCCCCAGTCTGAGGGCTTGTCTTTAAAATCTCTATGTATCCACACCCTCACATCTGGGACTGATGCCCAAAGCAGGTGCTGTACCAAGCTTGAAGCCTAAACTCAGCATCCACTGTGGGATACAGCTCAGGCAACTGAGCTAGGTTCAGGTGCTTTGCCATTTGCATTGGTTCATTTTTGTCTTCTGCACATAACCTATGAATGCAGAGGCCTTCATCCTTTGGTGGCCTCAACTTATTTTTTCTGACCCTTACACTTCACCAGTCCTGCTTTCAAGTACTCTCTGGTATAGGTCCTGCCCAGCCATATTTATGTGGAGGCACCATGATAATGTTGCCCACTAGCTCCTGGGGTGGAAAAGTAGCTGATGCTGCACCCATCAAGACCAGATACTGAGGACAACACTAGACTGATAGTGTTTCACCTCAGGATCATGCCTAAATTTCAAGGAGATTGCTAGAGTTTTGGGTAGGTGCTCTTGGAACCTTCCTCCTGGCAGGTTCCTCTGTGGTGGTGGTCTATTCCTCCATGAGGCTGGCTAGTGAATCAGCAGCTAGCAGCAAGAGCCTTGTCTGTGTGCTTCTTCCTGCTGTTTGCTCCATGGTTCTTTTCCTGGGACCTCCCAGGGAGCTGGGAGCTAAGAGAGACCAAATGTGCATCAGTCCTGGTGACCATGGTCAGCTTGTCAGTGCAGTAAGGCATTAGAATATGTCATTGCCCTACACCACCATGCCTCCAGCAAAGCAGCCTTAGGGTCTGGGGGCCACCTTTCTGCATCTTTGCATTCCAATGAATGGCTTCTGTAGCGAGCTCAGCCAGCCGCAGATCCGGACCTCCGCAGTGTAGGGCTGGGCTGCTGGGCACAAAGGGGCACTCTGCAGGAGTGGTGAATAATGGCCTGCCCTTTCATCGGGAGGCTAACCTTTTGGCAGCCACCAGCAGACTGCATTCTACTGTGCTGATTGGGGAGGACAATGCTGTACTGGCCTTTGAATGGACACCGCCACCAACAGCGCTGTATTCACAGCAGCACTGGGAACCGTGTGAGCATTGTCTGCAGGCCCTACTGAGCTGCAGGAGACAGTCAGGAGGCTGGGATAGAGAGACTGGCTTCTTTGGTTTAATCTCTCTGTCCAGGTCCCTGTCTTCCTCTGAGAAGTAGGAACATCAGACCCAGGGAGAAACAATTTTGCATCCCTTATCCACAAAAGGGAAACAAAGATGGTATTAAAACCAAAAGGCACCAGTATCTTATAACTTTCCTCTAAATATGAGATTATCCTAAAGTTATAAAGAAATAAGTCCAAAAGCCAATGCTGACTCAGCTGTGAGTGGCATGGTTGCCTGCACTAGAATCATTGCATGCAAAGACATGTGTCCCTGAGACCTCTGGGAGGCAAAAGTAGAAAGAATTGCCTTGCTTTGCATTCTTTTTTTTTGTAAGTTTGTTTTTGGGGTTTGTCCTTCCTTCCTCCCTCCTTCCTTCCTTTTCTTTCTTTTTTGTATTTTGAAACTTACTCTGTAGCCCAGGTTGGCCTGAAACTCCCAGCAATTCTCCTGCCTATTACCTGAGTATTAGTATTGCTCTCATGAGCCACTGTACTTAGCCAGCCAAGACTTCTTGAGTTCAATGTGTCTATTTTTCTGTGACTTGTGAGTTTCTATCCTTAAATATCTAGTTATGAAAAACAATGAAATATTGTAGATTTATTTTATGTGTATGAGTGCTTTGCTTGTTGTATGTATATATCTTACACATATGCCTGGTACTCATGGAGGATAAAAGAGAACATTGAATCTCCTGGAACTGTGAGCTGTCATGTGGATTCTGGGAATCAAAACTGGGTGCTCCAGAATTCTTAACCACTCATTCTTTGGCCCACAGTTTTGTGTGTGTGTGTGTGTGTGTGTGTGTGTGTATGTGTGTGGTTTTGTTTTGTTCTGAGATAATATCTTACAGTGTATCCCTAGCTGTCTGGAACTTGCTTTGCTTTGTAGACCTAGAACATACAGAGATCTGCCTATCTCTGACATCTGAGTACTTGGATTAAAGGCGTATGGTACCCTGTTATGAAAGACTTTAAAAGAATCCCAAAGGTGGTGAAGAGTGTCAGGCTCTGAGAAGTTCACGCAGGTTCAGAGACCCAGGAAGCTGGAGACATCTGTGTTAGGGCCTGGGATGTTGGGGTGTCAAAGGCCTCCACCCTCTTGTGGCTCCAGGAGATGCCTGCACTGGTCATTGATGTGATACTTTTCTTGACACAAGGTTAGCACTTAGGGTAACTAAACCAGGACCCTGAGGCAGCAAATGCGAGCATGCCCTGAAACCTTCTTGAGGGCTCAGCCCATGAAATGAGATGTTTTTTCTGCCAAGTGACAGGAGCCTTTAGTGTCCCCTTTGAAATGTGGCCTGGCTAGTTCAACAGAGACATTTTTACATTACAACTGTGAAACCCTGGCATAAAGCACCCCTCTGTCCCCCCATTATTTTCTCACAAACACAGTCCATTGTCACAGCGCTGAAGTTAATTTGATCAACATTGGGACATTTAACTTTTATGTCCAGTGAAAAGAGTTGTTTCATGCTCATTTTGGGCATTCAAAGGAAATGATTGCCAGAAAAATAATGTTTCTTGGGACAATCCGGAGCAATTAGTTTCCCAGGGAGAGGCTATGTGACGCCGGCTGCCACACAGCCCCTCTTTGTCGCTTTATGGATGGTCATCCGTCAGCTGTCAGGCTGCTCAAAGACCCCTCCAATCTAAATGTTTCTCTTTAGGCCGTTCCCAGAACTCGCCTTGCTGTTCAGTGAACAGAAGAAAAGCATTGCGTCTCTAGGCAAAGGCAAGCTCCTTGCTAAGGATCTAGGTCATTCTGGAATTCTCTGGCGTGGCTGGCACAGAGCTGTTTCTTGCACCTCATTTGCTGCCCACTGCCCTGGAGAATAAGTGCAGGTATCTCTGTGGGTTGTGTCTACATCTTAAGTTTTGGAGGCCTCAGGGCACCCACTGTCTGGAGTTCACCCTGCACAGTACATAATTCCCATCGCAAGCCTGGAGTCCACAGACTTGCTGTGTGCATCATCAACCCAAATCCTCAAGGCCCATGCCAGCATTGTCATGGATTTCATTGGAAGCTTGATAGCTAAGACATGTCAAGTCTAGTTATGGTTGAATGAGATGAGTCTGAGGGCCAGTGTCTCAGATGATTGGTAAAATTTGTAATATATTCTTCATTTTACTAAAAATGGATCCAGGTATCCAAAAGCACACACCTCCACTCAGTGCATGTGTATTTTACCTTTCTTTTCTTTTCTGAAAAAAATAAAACCAAGTAAGGTTCTGTGTTCTGAGCCTCTGTGGCTGCACTGTACCAACCTGGATATAGCGTTTGAGTTTCTTTGTATGCTTCTGTGTTTTTGTCTCATGAGTTGTGCATCTCTTTATTTTTCCTGCTTCAGGTTTAGATGGTCACAGGTGTGTAGTTGTGTGTGTATGTGTTCTGTGTGTGTGAATATCCACAGCAGTGCTTGGAGAATGCTATGTGAATGGCTTCCTGCTGCTCAGCCTTCATCTGCAGCATGTTTCGCTCTGGTGGCTTCTTTCTCATCAACTGCTCCTTGGCGGAGCCTCACCATACTCAAGTTGAGAGCCCTTTAGAGGGTCTCAGTATCTTACCACATGGTGCCTTCCCTAACTATCCACTTCTGGCCAGTCTTGGGGAGGCAGCATGGTTTTTATTTCCCTTGAGCTGGTGAAGCTGAGCATGCTTTGAGTTCTCATGGGCACCTGAGGCTTAAGGGCTGCTGCTCAGTTTCTGCGTACGTCAGCTGTGGTTTTTCCTGCTAGATGCCTAAGAAATAAGACACTCACAGGAGGCTAATGATCTTCCATGTAGTCCCATGGGGTTTTTGTAGCCAGTGGAGTTGTCTCAATATGAGGAGGGGAAGTGGTACATTTACTATCTAGATCTTATGCTTAGAAAATAAATGAAGGGGGCTGGAGAGATGGCTCAGCGGTTAAGAGCACCGTCTGCTCTTCCAGAGGACCCGGGTTCGATTCCCAGCACCCACATGGCAGCTAACAACTGTCTGTAGTTCCAGTTCCAGGCAAACACCAAGGCAAATAAATAAATAAATAATAAATAAATAAATAAAGTTTAAAAAAAAAAAGAAAATAAATAAAGATGATGACCAGTAGCTTAGCCAGAAGGTGTGAATTAGAGGCATGTAGTCCTCATGTTAGGGGTACACAGTGGACAGAGTTCCCCCAGCAGTATGGGACATGTATTGTCAAGGAGCCTGGCTTTTGCAAGATTGCAAAAGACCAGTATGGTTATGGCCCAGAATGCCCCTAGCACATAGTGAAGGCCCAGCACATTGCCGTTGGGAGAGGGAATAAATTCCTGTCCAGAAGAAACATCCAAATCTCTCAAAATGCCACCAATAATTTCAGACTTTATTGGAATACTGGAAAAACAGGTGGAGTCCAGGTTACAAGGAGCCTTGGCCAGTAGCTTACAGAATCTAGGTTTGTTCCACATCTTCCCTGTCTTTCCTGCTGCCCTTTTACCCATAATCAGTGCCCTAGGATGGGTACTGGAGTGCTAAATGCTTCACCAAAAAGCTTCAGACAAGGGACTTGACTGAGCTTCATTTCTTGCAATTTTAGAGGCTGAAGTTCATGCTAAGGGCAGCAAGCCAGGCTCTACAAATGGCTTATGGGTACTGTGTTCTTACGTGGTTGAGAGCCAACAACTTTGGGGATTTTTCCTTTCATGTCAGGTCTCTTCTGACCTTGTTAACCTCTATGACCTCCTTAAAGGCCCTTTCTCCAGTGCAGTGACCCCAGGTCATTCCCTAGAAGGAGCTCATGTACCAAGCTTGATCCATACGCCTGCTAAGGCAGGGGCTGCCATTCAGGTGGGGAGCAGCAGTTCCCATAGACCAGGGTGGGGGAGGCAGCTCGATAACCAGAACCAACGGGTCAGGTTGTCAATGCTCTGCTGCATGAAACAGTCCTATATGGTACTGGGTACAGGGGCCTCAGAGTGCCCTTGATAGCAGTTGCTGGAGGAATGGGATGGGGTGGCAAGGTGGGAAGGTGTCAGTGTGATGGGGCACTGTGCTTGGCATCAGTGGACTAGTCAGAAATGAGGAGTGTGTTGGTTACTAGGACTAGATCCTGGGAGCCATCTCAAACTATATTGGATGTTCTTAGTACTGCCAGGTTTTTGCCTCTTTGCTTCTGATATGTTGCTCTCATATCTCAGCCAGACCCTGTGAACTGAGGGTCCCCAGGTTTTCAGGCCTCATGGGAATATATCTTGTCCCCAACAGCACCTTCCCAGGGTTTGGGTAAGGAATGAGGGCCTGAGGATTTTCAGGCTGGTTGTACATTTATTTTGTTGGGTGAATTTGCTTTTGTGACTAGATGACTTATGACAAAGAGAAACTTTTATAAAATTAAATTAACCCTCAAATATTTTGGGTAATTTAGCCATTTTATATTATCAGTAATTTTAGCTAGTTAAGATTTTATTTGATCCATAACCATAATCTTTCCCATAGTTGAAGACAAAACCAACCTTAGTTGATATCCAAGTTTATGTAGATTTTACATTTAAGTAAAAGTATAATGCCAAAAGATTTAAATCTCAACCATTGGTTGAAGAGTAAAAAGGGAAAAAGCCAATTTATCAGTGTGTTAGAAGCACTTCATGGGATAGGATTGATGAGTCATGGCTAAATCCACCTTCCAGACCTTGGCAGCTCCTGGGAGCACCTCTCACTCCCCAGGGGATGTTGCACTGGTGCCTCTGCAGCTTCAGTGACCATAGGGACTCTCAGAAGGTCCCAGGCACCTCAAGGTTCCTGTGGTGTGGAAATGACTGCAGCTTTCCACTGTGACTTTCCTCCAGAAGTCCAGAGCCAGTTGCATTGTGGGAGGTAACGTCTTCAGATGTGGAACAAGGCCCTGGCCAGATAGAAAAAAGCCACCCTTCCCCCAGTGGGGTTGTCACATACTGGAATCACCTGTCAAACAGGAGACACCGTTTCCAGGCCTAAAAAATTGATTTTTATGGCTCTTCTTGTAATTCTCTTTCTGAATAAGGCACATGATATTGATGTGGGCCTCCTTTTTAATCATAATAGCCACTGACAGGGTAATTAATTTTAAAACAACTCTTTTTTTTCTGGTCCAAATGGCACTATGTAGAAATTAAAAGTGAGTGCTGTGAGGGCCGTTGGCCTGGCACTCAGGCGATTGCCTTGGCCCTGACAGCCCCTTTATCTTGCTGCTTCTGCGCGACCTTCAGAGATGGGCGTTGTTATTAATTGGCTTGGGCTATTATATCAAAAAGAGCAAAGCAGGGAAGCATGATAAAGTTTAGGTTTTTAATAATAGTCTTACAGGAATCAAGATATGCCAGTGAAATTGCCTTTCTGGGTCATCACAGGCCTAGCATGGGGTGCAGCCAGAACCCATCAGCACCTCTCATGTGAGGAATGACCCAAATGCAGCATTCTGTCACTAAGCACACAGACGTCTAAACTTAGTGCACTCAGCTTAAATCTGAAATAGGCTTTTTAAATAATTTACCTTAACATGCATTCTGTCACTTGCTGGCCAAGCAGGTGTTCACTACTATGGCTGCTGGCAGGTTCTAAGACCACGCCTTTATGTTGTTTTCCAGGTCTTTGTTTTTGTCTCATCAAAACTTGTTGCAGTCCATTGTGTTTGTTGCTCATACTAGTTGATGAGACAGAAAAAGCCTGGCTTCTGCTGTCCAAACATGAGCCTGGGTCTATGTGCCCACATAGACTACCTTAGGTCTGTGAACTCACTTCTTCCTGTGCTGCTCTTACACTGACCTCAACTTTGGCTTATTCTATATTCTATGGCCTGTGGGTACCAATCACCTCCCAAGACGCCTCAGCATAACCTCTGGGCAGCTGTGAACACCTGCCGAGTGGCCTCTGACCACAGGAAAAGCCATAGTGCCCTTTCCTAGCTCAGAGCTTGATGGTTTGTGCATATCATACTAGAAGAGATAGAACCCTTGAAAGTGAAGATGTGATCAAATGTATGTGGCTCAAGAAGTCAGTACTGATGAATGCAACTTAACTCTTCTCCCTGCTTTGCCCATGAGTTCTTCAAAGCCATTCCTCTCTGCAGAAATGGATTCTCGCTGTGATGTTGGATGTACATGTCTGCAACCTGTGCATATAACACACCAGTGATGTGTCTGTGGTATGTACATAGCGCATACCTGAAGTATATATGCCATTCATGTGTGTGTAGGCAGGCATTCATGATGATGAAAAGTTCAGATCATCTGTAATGTTCATTCCTACTAAGAGAAGTATAAATCTCCAAGCAGTGGTGGTGCACACCTTTAATCCCAGCACTCAAGAAGCAGAGAAAGGTTTGAGTTTGAGGCCAGCCTGGTCTATATAGTGAGTTCTACCACAGCCAGTGCTACAACACAGAGAAACCCTGTCTCAAAAAACAAAAAGAAAAAAGAAAGAAAAGAGAGGTGGAGAAGTGTAAATGAAGGAAGCGTGGTGTGTATCTGTTAATCCTACCCTCAGGAGACAGAGATGGGTGTTCTAGGCCAAGCTGTTCTTTATAACAAGACTCCCAAAGCTAGAAAACAGCTACAGAAAGACACTAGTAGACTTTGTTAATCTGAGAGTCACTACTGTTAGCAATATTGGTTTTCCTAAGGTACGTGAGCATGATGAGCATGTGGAAGACATGAATCTGTTCATTCCTTTCACATTTATGTGGATCTCAAGTATCAAAGTCAAATCTCCAAGCTTGTAAAACAAGCACCCTCATCAGCTGAACCATCTCACCAGCTCTGCTCTTGTGCTTTCTCATGGCAGATATTTTTGGCTTACAAGATCAAATAGTAAATGTTCAGACATACAGTGTTTCTGTCCAGAATGTGATAGCACTCATTCTTTCAGCCATCCTGAAGCTACACAAGTTAGAGGTTTGCTTTTCTTTTCTTCAAACATACAGAGTCAGGAAAAATAGGAAGGAAAAGAAGGAAGAGGTACACATATATGGCACAGTGCTATAGATAGGCATAGCATTCTCTTGGTAGGTAAAGCCCAGGCCTATCTTCAAAGAGACCATCACTATGTCCAGTCCATGGGAGTCTCACAGCTGTACTGGCCTCAAACTGCCTGCTTGAAGGGTCTACCCCCAACCCAATCCCTAAGAGGAGGGCAGTCTAGGGCTCCAAAAATGAAAGGGAGATGTTGGAAACAGATTGAGCTGTGTGCAGATAGAGCAAGTTGCAAGTCAGGCAACAGCCTTTTGAGTAGAGGAGAATGAGGCAAGAAGAGCATGGGGAGGACAGCAGGCCTCTAGGTTTCTACATACTGTCAGAAAACTTTGCTTTGTCTAGACTCCTAGTAGAACCTGATACCCATTTCACCGCACCTTTGTGTCCCTTCCAGAAGCATTGGTGTTCTCACCAATTACATTCTTCCTCACATCCTAAGTCAGCACTATGATATGAATTTGTGGTTTTGGTGTTATTTTGTGTTCTTTTAAGATGTTTATTTATTTCATACATCTATTCCCCATAGTCTCTTCCTCCACCCACACCACATTCCCTCACACCTTCTTCTTCATGCCCTTTACAAAATGTAACTCACAGTCTAGCCTACATGCACCTGGGTGTGGGGTCATCTGCTGGAGCATGGGCACCGTATCAGGATACGTGCTTCTAAGAAATAGACTCTTCTTCCCCATCAGCTATCAACTATCAGTAGCTCTTTAGCTAGGTGTAGTGAACACCATCTTCACCTGGAGTAAAAGTTTCTGGCCTGTTTTTTTTTTTTACCTAGCCCCAAAGTTTGGACCCACTCATGGCCCCACTGCCAGTTAACCCCAAACAATTACAAAAGGCTTATATTAATTACATGCTACTTGGCCTGTGGTTCAGGCATATTGCTAGCTAGCTCTTGCATCTTAACTCAGCTCATTATTCTTACTTTGTTTAGCCACATGGCTTAGTACATTTTCTCAGAGCAGAATTCTTGTCTTCTTTCCTGTGTCTGCTGGCATCTCTACTAACTCTACCCTTTTTCTTTTTTATCTGTGTTCAGATTTCCTGCCTGCTTCTAAGATGCTTTGCCATAGGCCAAAATAGTCCCTTTATTAACTAATGATATTAACAGCATACAGAAAGATGTCCCTCATCATCTACCTCCCTGAACTGTGGGTGACTTAATCTTGTGCTGGCAGCCCCAACTGTTGTGAGTTCTTGATTGGAGCCGATGTGTCATGTCCAGAAGATGTCATTTTACAGCACTGTTCGCCCTCCAGATCTTAATTCTTTCAGATTTCCCTTTTACACTGTTCCCAAGCATTGATGAGCAAGGGATGGCATTGGTGTTGATAAAGATGTTCCTTTAGGGCTGAGAATTCAGAAAGCAGTCACTTATCCTAAACTCTTTGACTAGCCATGAGTCTCTGATCGAGGTTGAGAGCAGCACAGTCTGTGGGTATAAGCATATCTTATTAAAAGGCAGTTTGATAACATGAACATTTAGGAAAAAACAACAGTAGAAGATCCCCTTAGTGCTTAAAACTTCCACGGCCATGGACTTTTGACCAAGTTCACCGTGTCAGCATGAATTTTCACTATAGAGCAGCCTCAGATCCCATCAGAGAATAGTAGGTTATGGGCCATTTAGAGGGGAAAGTTGGTTATTCCCATAACAGTCATACCACTATTACACCACTAGACAATCTTTCATTTTGTATTGTAGCAATTCAGGGTCCAGCACTGGATAAGACCATACTATCTTTTCTCCCCCAGCAACCTGTATGCATATCACCTTGGAGGCACTCACTGTAAAACAGGGTGAATTTTCTGGTGACTTGCAGATTTTTTTCTCTATGTCCTCACAACAGTGGTTTTCAACTTTCCTAATGTTGTGACCTTTTAATACAGTTCTTCATGTTGTGGTGACTTCCAACTATACAATTATTTTCATTGCTACTTCATAACTGTAATTTTGCTACTGTTATGAATTATAATGTAATGTCTGTGTTTTCTGGTAGTCTCGTGACCCCTATGAAAGGGTTGTTCTACCCTCAAAAGGGTCATAACTCTCAGGTTGAAAACAATACTTTTGGTCCTATAACCAAAGTACAGTAGGATCTTACCATGTAATTATAGTGGGCTACCAAGAGCATAGATAAAAGTCTATGGTGTCTTGGGGCCCCTGAGGTCTCTCTGATCAGTAAGTTGTAGAGTGAAGTCCTATGCTTGACACTGAGATTTTCTTTTTTCTTTATTTTTTTTTATTTTATGTGAATTGGTGTTTTGCCTGCATTTATAACTGTGTAAGGGTGTCAGATCTTGGAATTACAGACAGTTGTTAGCTGCCATGTGGATGCTGGGAATCAAACTCAGTTCCTCCAGAAGAACAGTCAGTGCTCTTAACCGCTGAGCCATCTCTCCAGCCCAGCACTAAGATTTTCATTTAATAGTCCATGTTTTCTTGGAGCAGTGTTGTTTACCCGTTAGGGCACCATTATTTAAACTTCTTTTAAAATTATTCCTGCATTTTTAAATTTGCTTACAGAGTAGTGAGTTTCTAACTTTAGTTAGCCCACGCTCTCCCTCCCCCTCCTACCCTTCCTCCATTAACCCTTTCGCTCCCAGTGTTCCCTTCTTCTCTTATAGTAGCACATGTGTTTGTGATCCCTTCTCCTCATTAAGGCTTTTCCCCTTGTTCTTCTCATGAGCCTTTGCTGGCTTCCTAATTTCTACAAATACTCCAGTGTTAAACACGTCGATCTTTAAATGCATTGAAAGGCAACATGTGGCATTTATCTTTCTGGGCCTGTGTTATCTCAGGATGTTTTCCAGATCTTGTAGGTTTTGTTTTGTTGGTGTGTATTCATTGTACAAGGTTCTAGATTTCATAAGAACATTTTTTTAAAGAGCGTTGTGATATACCATAAGGACAGTTTCCCTGTTGCATTCTGGTGCAGAGATTGTAGCTGCACTGCTGCAAGGGCAGAACATTCCCCTTGGAGCTTCATAAAAGTGAAGCACAGACTGCTGCCACTGGGCCTTCACTATGGAGGACCTGAACCTCGATCCCTCAAGTGAGATAAGCCTGAAGCCTGTGGGCCTGGATCTTGATGGGCCACTTAGGTTGTCTGTGGTAGTTTTTCTTTTTTTCTAAAGAGATCACTGAGGAAACAGTGTCTTCCAGACACAAGACTGATGCACATATGAATTCACAGAGGCTGTGACAACACACACAGAGCATGCACAGGGTCAAGCCAAATGGGGCCCCAGTGCTGAAGAGGGGAAGTGGGCACAAACCATCTCCAATTGATATCCACTTGCAAAGGAAAAATTATTTCCCTCCATTGGAGTCCCACTGGGCATAGTAATCACATGGGTAGGACCCATTCCCAGGAGTAGATGACCAACCAACACAAAATGAAGTCAGTGGTATTTTGTAGATATTTTGTCTCATGTTGCATTGTTTGGGACTTTTTTTTTTCTCTCTTTTTGTCTTACTGAATTTTTGCTCATATACTGTGTTTTTCAGTTTTGTGTTTTTATGGATTTTGTGTGTGTTTTCTTTCCTTTTTAAATTCTGTTTGTTTTCTTAAGAGACAGGAAAGAGCTTGGAGTTGGGTGGGTGGGGAGGATATGGAAGGAACTGGGAGAGGGGACCTATGATCAGAATATATGTGTGAAAAAAAAATTGTTTCAGCTTAAAAAAAAAAAAAAAAAGCCAGTTCCTAGAGGTGATTCAGGTACATTCCTGCTGAGAGGCAGGCAGGGTCCTGTAGTATGGGTCACACTCCCTCACTGCTCCTAGCAGCGCTGGCACCCACTGAGTGACCTTGCAGAAGAAAGACCGAAAGAGCAAAGCTGAGCACAGCCGGCGGCCCAACCAGACTCAACCCCTCTTCAGTGAAAGGGCTTCCCTCCTCAGCCACCTTCCCTCAAGAAATACCTTTAAGTAGATAAGTTGCTGGCCCTCTGCATTGCTGTTAAGATAGACATTTCCTCTATAAATTAACATTTAAATTAAATGCAGTTCCAATTAGAGGGAAGACAGGATTTTTTTGTCCAATTTGGCCAGAGGATACAGCAAATTTACTTAAGAGATATATGAAAAAGCTAAAAGAATTTTCTCTATAGGAATAGCTGATTATTTTTAAATCTACGGAAAACAGTAAGTACTCTCCAAAAAAGCCCCATGCCGACCTATGTGCTGTGATGCAGCTTGCATAGGAAGTGGGTGGAATATTTAATGACAGACCAGTCAGTCTTGTAGGAAATTTAGAACAGAGACTATTCTGCACAGTACTGGTAAAGACAGGACACAAGGACATGTGGTTCAGGCTGTAGGAGCAGGAAGGAAGGAGCTGCAACAGGCCACAGGAGAGAGGGAAGCCCACAGCTAGAGCCACGCACAGGCCCACACACATGAAAACCAAAGAGCAGATTCCAGAAGGCCTGGCCACACAACTGTCCACATTACTCTCCAGGGCAACTGGCTTCCTCCTGGTGACTTCATTCTGCCAGCCCAGGATTAGGACACTCTTTCTACTTTCACTGTGTAACCAGTGTAACACCCAGCATATACAGTCCACATAGGAGAGGGCCTTCTAATGAAGGAGTGCTTCATTGGCAGCTACTTTCCAAGTTTCCTTTGCAACCTGAGCTCAGCTCTAGATACTCCCCCCCCCCAAAAGGGTACACCCCTTGTTGGTAATCATTGATGCTGACAGCAACACATCTGTAACAGGGTAGCAGTGGCTGGGCCACAGTGTGACACATTGGACTTCCTAGTCACCACTAGACACTTGAGTCAGTGTGATTGAGAAAGTCTGTCCAACTGCTGCCTATTGCACAAATGCTAATTTGTATTAATAATAAAACCTGGAACTAGATCAGGCAAATGCTAAAAGACCAGAGAGACAGAGGAACAAACCACAGCCACTTCTCACCTAGCCAACTCTTCAGATGGAAGAGGGAGATCCTGTCTCACGAATCTTCAGAAGATTATTAGAACTGCAGGATGAAGTGAAAGGGCCAAACTCTGTCTCCTCCCACCTTATATTCCTCTGTCCAGCTATATCACTTCCTGGTTCAACCTTCCCTTAAAAGTGTGTGTGTGTGTGTGTGTGTGTGTGTGTGTGTGTGTGTGTGTGTTTCCCAAGTACTGGGAGCAGAGGCCTGGGATCCCAAGTGCAGGATTAAAGGTGTGTGCCACCACTGCCTGGCTCTGTTTGGCTTTTAACTCACAGAGATCCAGACTGATGTCTGCCTCCCAAATGCTAGGATTGAAGGAGCATGTCACCACTTCTTGGCCTCTATGGCTAACTCTGTTGCTGGTTTTGCCCTCTGATCTTCAGGCAAACTTTATTTCTTTAGAGCAAGCACAGTAAATCACCATAGCTGCCTAATAATCAGATCTCTCCTCCTTCCCCAGCCCTTCTTTCTTCTCCCCACTCCTCTTCCTCTTCTGTCTCATGTGTGTTGTGTGTATCACATACTTATGTGGTACATGGATGTGACTTGTGAGTACACATGTTGAAGGCAGAGCAAGGTGCTGAATGTCTTAATCTGTCATTCTCTTCCTTACTGCATGGAGATGAAGTCCATCACTGAGCTGGAAGTGGCCCATTTAGGCTTGTCTGGCCGGCCAGAGAGCAAGCTCTCAGAGTCTATCTGCCTGTCCTTACCCTCTGTCTCAACTAAATGCTGGGATTATGAGCACATGCAGTCACGTGTGGCTTTTTAAGTGGATGCTGGGGATTCAAACCCAAGTCATCATGCTTGTACAGCAAGCAAGTGAGCCATTTCCACAGCCTGTCAAGTGTATTTTCTTCCATGGACCTTATCACAGCAGGTAGCATAGGTAAGGCTGGAGTGGCCAGTGAATTCTGGAATAACTACTGGAAGTCCTCTGCCTCTGGACAGAAGGAATACTTTTGTTCTCTTGGTATTTGGTTAGTGAATCTGTGCTGTAAGTGGTCCTCACTTCACTTTCAAATCAGAAACAAGGACCACTTACCCTGCCTCAGGAGCAGACTTGTTGATGTTATGTTGCCCAGTGTGACAGTTGAGAGACTTAGCTCCTCTGTAAGGGAAACTGCTGTGTGTCCTTCTGCCAGATGTTTGTGTTTGCACCTCTCAATGGGAAAAATTGTTCATAAAGTGATTGTGATTGGTAGAGAATTTATAGAGAAGACTATATAAAGACTTATAGAGAAGTCTTTCAGCAAAGTAGCATGGGCTAGGCTGTGTATTATTACAAGCATTCTCCATTGTGACTTGGAAGCATCTGGATGGATGTAATCATTGCAGAGTAAGAATGAGCTCATGCTATAAAAGGGGGGTGACTGTGGGCAGCTGAGGCAGTGTCCTACTGTGGACACAGGGTCCCACATGCAGACATAAGCATACCTGTTCCTTGGGACAAGCTCTCTACTTCCTATTTCTTCTAAATACTGTTCTTACTCAAGTGTCTGTTTAGTCCTGTTTGTACTGCTGATTTCCACATCCTCCTGGCTAGCCTGTAAAGACAGTTGAGTGCTGTTTGTTGCAGTATGCTTGATGGTAGCCTTTGCACTATATTTTGAAGTGCAAGAAACAATCACCATAGTGTCTTTATAGCAGGAAACATTTGGGAAACATGGAGGAGTAGCTGGCCTAGGCTCTGCTGGGCTGATCAGCACATCAGCATCAGGTAACCACTGTCTCCTTTTCTCTTCCCAGAATCATCGACCAGCGATTTGAGAAAGTTTCCTACTTTGTCTTTGGTGATTTCAATTTCCGCCTGGATTCCAAATCTGTTGTAGAGGTAGGTAGGCTTATGTTTCCTCTTCAGTCTGGGCATTGAGTTTCCTTATGGCAGAACCTGTAGTGGCAGAGGAAGGTTATCTGTTTAGGCTACTTCTGTGTCATCATTTTTATAGATTATGGTTTTTTGTTTTTTAAGTAAATTTTTGCCTTTACTTAAAAAGGGGAAGAGGGGGTCTGTATAGTTGTTCAGCCAGTCAGCCATTACTGGCTTTAAGAATAGACATTCTGGCAGGCCAGGTGATGGTGCCTCATCTTTAATCCTGGTACTTGGGAGGCAGGGGCGGGTGGATCTCTGTGAGTTCAAGGCCAGCCTGGCCTACAACTCTAGTTTCAGGACAGCCAGGGTTTGAAAGAAAAACCCTGGGCTGGAGAGATGGGCTCAGCGGTTAAGAGCACCGTCTGCTCTTCCAGAGGACCCGGTTTCGATTCCCAGCACCCACATGGCAGCTAACAACTGTCTGGTCTGTAGTTCCAGTTCCAGGCAAACACCAAGGCAAATAAGTAAATAAATAAAGTTTAAAAAAAAAAAAAAAAAGGAAAACCCTGTCTCAGAAAACAACAAAAAGAACAGGCATCCCTGTGTCCTGCACGTTCAGTGTTCCTTACAGAAAACAGCCTAGGGAACCCACAGTGTGTTGCTGCTGTCATAGCTGCAGAGCTGGGGACCCCCACTGATCTCTGGGCTGTTTACCACTGGGATTTCCACTGTTTAATTCTCACCACACACCAGGAAACTGGTTCTTCTATTGATTTAATCAGTTGAGGCTCTCTTGGTTTGGGGAACTCAACAATGATGCTAACTACCATGGGAACTCCAGACTGGGTGCCAGGGTCCTGGAGTCTCTAGAATGACTACAGCTGACAAACTTTGGCACTAAGACAAGTGATGTGACCATTGACATTGTAAGGAAACTATGTGTCTAGGGTGTGCTAGTGTGCTGCCACTGGAAGCGAGTCCTGTGATGTTGGCTTAAGGGCTAGATTTCTCTGTAGTGAGGTCCATGCCTGTCACCAGATAAGTGTTGGCACTCTAGCCCTGGGACAGAGAACTGAGTGCCTGGCTTCTTGCTGCTGTTCTCTCCTGGTTATTACATGACCACCTTGTCTGGTGGCAGAAAAGTAAGATACTTTCCCTCTTTGTTTTTTTTGTTTAAATATTTTTTTTTTTTTTTTTTTTTTTTTTTTTTTTTTTTTTTTTTTTTTTTTTTTTTTTTTTTTTTTTTTTTTTTTTTTTTTTTTTTTTTTTTTTTTTTTTTTTTTTTTTTTTTTTTTTTTTTTTTTTTTTTTTTTTTTTTTTTT